>CM028917.1:5885000-6162500 GCA_016801845.1 Polydactylus sextarius | reverse complement strand
TCAGAACAGAACTGAAAAATTGTGGAGAAAATGGATGGAAAAGTTCATGTCATGGTGCTCTGACATTTTGAGTGGCTTTGATGTGGAACTGGTACACTGGCAATTTATGATTTCACTGCTGAAAGATGCAATAAGAAGCAACATGAAACTTAACAAACGGCCAAATCAACCAAATTTTCATTGTGAATTGGTGGAAATCCTCAACTGGTAGAACCTGATCTCAGTTTGCTGCAGTGAGAACCATCACCAGGAAAAAATACAATGCTCCTGATGAAGTCTATAGGTCTAAGACTCCAGGGAAATTAAATGCACTGAAGCAGAGAGCCCTCAAAAACCAAGTCTGTGTAACTGTCAAAATACTAAATGAAAACTGAATAACAGTTAAAAAAAAAAAAAAAAACCCAAATGTAACAAATCAATAAATAATGTAATATCAGTTGAAGATTTTGAAACCAGGGTCCTCCATCTCACTATGAAAGCCCATTTCTGACAGTAAAAAAAAAGATGAAAATTTAGCCTTGATAATGAAACAAGTCTCAGTTTTTCTTAGTTGCTTTGGTGCATTTCTCAAATCATCATCAACATTTGCACATCAGTTAGTGTATTTCTCAAAACAATCAGTGCAAACTGCACCACACAGTGGATTAAAGTTGTGTATCTCTGTCAAAATGTTTAGTTTATGTCTCAAAAGCAAGTATTTATGTCAATGAAACTGTCAGTGTAAGTCAATATGTCATTGTATCTCTTTTGTCCTCTTATCATCCCTCCCCATATTCCTACCCCTCACTTATGATGTGCACAAGTGACTAGAGGATGGAGAAATTGAACAAGCATTTTTGAGAATTCCTGAGAAATGCACCAGAGCAACTGTGAAAATATGTAATTGTCTAATGTAGAGGGGGAAGAGCAATGCAGTTCTTGGAACAAGCATGGCCAATTTTCAGTAATTATGCAGAGAGATTGAAGTGAATAACTTTTTTTGTATTGGTCCATCTGCAGAGTAATCATTAATATGTGTCACGCTACATACACAAAACCTACAGAGATAACATGGACCCAGCCGGACCCAGAACCTCCAGCCAGAGGTGAAAGAATAAAGTAGGACAGATGTTGTTGTCCATTTTCTCAAACAATGACAGACTCACAATGTTCAGGTACCAAAAAAGAAAATACCACGGAAGTCATTAAATTCATAATCAACTTATCTCCTATTACATTTGGCTGTGAACTTGTCAATCACACCATGTATGCTGGTAAAAACTTTCAAATAAATTCCAATAAACATTTCTTTAGACATCCATGGTGTTGTATGAGACAAAAGACTCAATTTCTTTCCATGTCCAGTATGGTGTGCTGTCTGGTGATTAACTCATGTGTCACATCCTCTCTTGTAATATGTAACGGTTGAATAAATTCAACAGAATTCTGTTTAAAATGATCTTTCCCAGCTTAATGACCTGACACAACTAGAACTTATGCAAAACTGACTCATAACAATAAAATTTTCTCTAAAATGGCACTGGTTGTCTTACATTACAAAAATCTGAATAAGTCATCGATAGTTGGAAAAATAGTCATAGGATGTAATGTAATCTGTAGTTTATAGTTTCGCTAGCAGCTTTGAGAGGCTTCACTAACATGCTTAGTATCAAATATTTCAAGATAATATTGCTGATATGATTTCAGCCCCGGATGAAAAGTTAAGAGGCCATGAATGTGAGCACCAAATTTCACAGATTCATCCAGTAGTTGTCATTACACAGATATGTGGACCAAACTGTGTACAAACTACTTGAGGTAGACTTTGATTTATCTCAAAGAATAAAGAAAATGATGGACTTTTAAGCTTTTAAGGAAAAGTTGGGTGTTCATCAGTGTCAGTAGAGTTAATCTGTTGTGTAACAAGAATCACAACAGATAAAGAAGACAGGAACAGCATTTTATATTGTTACGCTCAGCTAAAGCAGCAACGGGTGCAATAATATATTTATAGATAAAGATATCAACATTGCTGCTCCCTACTACTGATGACCAACCTCATATGTAGAAATGATGTCGAAATGATGTAGAAATGTCTTTTGTCTGTTTCTAATTTTCTCAATTTTGCAACAGGTCAAGGGGTTCTATTATTTTTTACTTGCACAGAACCATAGAGAAACATTTCTAATGGGATCTCCTTTGGGTGGAAGCGTGGGTGGTAAAAGGCTGTCCTAACCACTTATGTTATGTTTACTGAAAGAAATCCACTTTATCTGATGTTAATCTGGCAACTATGATAACATTAGTACTTGGAAGGATTATGATTGCATTTAGAAACCATAGGGACTTCACCCATTAGTAGAGTATGTGAACACACTACTAAAAGTTAAACATCAACATACTGTTTGTGTGTATATGGTAAGAATGTAGCAGAACTAATCGTAGCTGTGGAATCCTTCCACAGCTACGGTAAGTTCATTGTGCCTTTTAATGCCCTGGACAGTCTAATAATTTGTTGATGTATGATCAACAGATCTAAACACCAGAACAAGACAGTGGACACATGTTGTAAAGAAGCTGCATCACACAGAGGCCTAAAGCAAATCAAGAGCTGATCTGAGAAGATGCATTAAAGGTGCTGAATTGAAATAGAAACTACACATAAAGGATCATGATGATAACAATCATGATATGCGGAAAGGTATCAGAAAGACCATGGACTACAAACCTAACCACAGTGCTCAACTGACAGCTCCCTCCCAGATCGGCTCCATGTTCAGGTTTATCTTTACTGACACCACAGGCACCAGTGGTTTGGGAAATGCATCCTCGTAGCCAAAAATCTATCACTGTAACAAAAACACTAGTTATACAAATAAAAAAACCTATGAACCACCAACAAATTTAAAGAGACAGTAATGCCAACCAAACAAGCAATATCAGATATATAGGCTTTATTTCTTAAGCACAGCCACAATATACATTTTACAGTAAGTGTATGGTATTAAACTCTGCTGAGGTAAGAGGACACGTTAATAATGCAGCACATACATATACATATATAAGAACATATTTTCACAGTTTTACAACATATGTTCACATGCAAATGACCCAGGAGATAAATAATAAAAAAAAAAAAAAACATGTATCAGCTACAGCTCTCATTCATACATTCTGGTAATTATTCACTACATGTTGTGGCACAACCTGTTTCAGCTTTGATGTGTTCTGCCAAACTCACAAAAAATCTTCTTTTCCCAAAGTTAAGAAAAAAGAAAATATACTGAATTTTGTGGAAGAATTATTTCTGGTACGCAGAGTTGCTCTCATAGCACAGATACAGTTTTTGACTAGACCACAACAACAAACAAAATAGATGTGGACGTGTCCCTGACTGACTTACTGACTGACCGATGAAGTTACACTATTGGTGGAGTTTTTACATTGGTAACTGTTCCTTACAAAATTAAAGAACTATTAACTAGTCTTCAGGAGGCTTTTACAGGCAGTTTTGCCAAATTAGCACCCTTTTTTGTAAAGCACCTGTATAAAACTTGTCTACTCAGCCTTTGTCTTTAGCTTACCTATCTGGTAGTTATAAAAATCAGCCATCTCCAACCTAAGGTTAGGGCTAAGTTTGGGAAGTGAATGCTGGGAAACATGTTGTCTAAGTAGGCTGAGTTTCAGTTACCAATTCATACTCATTCTGTTGTCTCCTGCTTTAATGGGAACTGGCTCTAAAAAATATATGTGTTTGTACTGAGAGTAGCAAAGAAGCAAACACGTGAAGGGCTGAAGCTGTGCAACACAAGGTGAAATGCAGATATGATGAGATGAATTCATGAATATAATCTGGCAGAATTTGACAACTTTTCACTGCTCTCCATGACAGTTTTCAACTATAAGTTGAATTTGTCACATATATAATACATGGTCCAGCCATATACAGTTATTTAGCCACCGATGAGCTCATTAGGGTCCACACACTCTTAACTCAATCAGTGAGATTATCGCTGCCTTCAAGACAGCCCCCCATCCACACACACATACACACTTTTCTATACTTACTCTGTACATCATGATACAACAATAAACAAATCTCAGCTGCACAAATTCTCACCTGTATACACACTGTGACCATACATTCCCATTTCCTCCATTAAAAGCATCATAAATAAACTCACTGGTTAAAAAATATAAAAAAAAGGCATCAAACACGGTAAGTGGCTGAACAAAGATTAAATACAAACACTGTAAAAAAAATTCAAAAAAATAAAAAGAAAAAAACGAATGTCTGTATTTTGTAAGTTTCACGTCACTGCACATCACACATATTTTAGTTATAATATTATGCTAAAGGCAGTATAGTTTAAAACACCACAAATAGCTGAGCACGTCACCCCCTAATTAGGAGTCAGAAAGACCTATAAGCTAGCATGCACAGGACAGGTTGTTATGGATGGACTCAGTACTCTGACTTCATCAATGGGAATATCAAAGCTTTAATGCTTTCTGAGCCTTCCTCCGCTAAGAGAAAAACTGCTTTTACATTTAGAAGCTCTAAGGGGTCAACTACAAGATGCAAGCTCAACTAAACCAGAACTCTGGTTTTGTTCTTTAGGCTCCGTGTAGGTTCCCCATAAAATGTGAGTTTACACAAGGAGAACAGATTCTAGAAAAGTGATATGAGATATTTTAAATTGCTAGCACAACAAAAGCAACAATATCACTGCGAACAGAACGTGACAGGAATCTTGGCAGAAAACTACTGATTGTGTCAACTGTAATGTGATATATGCAAACTTCACATTGAGAGTCTGACACTTCAAGCGTTTTGCAGCAGACTAAAACTTTATACTGAAGTGTAATGTTCAGCTCTGACACTGATGTGATCCAATACATGTTGACTGAATGTCGTCTGTGATTTTTTTTTTTTTTTGTTAAAATTAGCTCTTTTACAAATTTGAAATAGTTTGATTAACTTTAACCAAATCCTATCTGACAGCAATAGTAACTATTACAATTGCAATATATGATATTAAAAAAATCTGAAAAAAAGATAAGCGTTTTACTAAAAATGTTGTTTATAAATCAGAGAACAAACACATTGAGTCATCATGATCTGTTTGTATGTTTCAGTTCAGTGAGTTTGCACATATGGAATACATACTCTGACTCAGAGAATATCTCACTAGTCACGAAACATGCTCTTACAAATTCTACCATCACTGTGCAAAGGATGTTTTCTGGCCAAATTAAATCTGAACTTCAGATCATAACCTGATCCGGACCAGGTTAAGTTTTCACTAACCCACTAATCTTGCTTCGTAGCACACCAACTGTCTGGTGTTGCCATCGTTGCCCTTCTTTTCACATTGAGCTGTGGCAATTGCAAGCAGCTCAGCTCAATTTTCTCTGCAGTTAGGAGAACTGACATGCTGCAGCCACCTTACACCTGAAGTCAAAGTACACCTTCAATGTTTAAAAAAAAAACCCCAAAAAAAAAAAAAAAAACCCAAAAAAAACCAAACAAACAAGCAAACAAAAAAAACTCATTCAGTTTTCTGCCCAGGCTCTGTGGAGCTGATGCTTCAGGTGTTCCTTTCCACCATGTCCCATCACTAACATGCAGTAAGAATGCTGTTAGTAAATTCCATCGAAGCCATTTCAGGTGAAGTTGTAGCAACAGACTGGCACTGCGAACACTTATGTCAAAGACAGAAACAAAAGAAATAATTACCCATCTATCAACAGACTAAGACTAAACGCATGTTCCTGTTGAATGAAAGACGTCAACACCATAAAACTCAATATATGTTTGGACACACAGGATAAAAAAGCAAAGACATGTCCACACAAGTAAAAATAGGTAAAAAATATTTCACCTTGAGTGAAATTTTTGCTTGATATTGGGTCATGAAAGTCTATCAACATTAGGATGAATTGCCCCAAATCTTTAAAATCAGCATACCAAAACCCCCTGTAATCTAAGTACTTTCTATTGCCACCTCAGTAATACAGGTGCAGGACTCAAGTAGTAGCAACATACCTGAACCTCTGTCATACACTGAGCTTCTGGGTCCATTTGGGTTCCAACAAACGGTTCCTGGTAATAAGAAGATGGTCAAATATTTTCTCAAATGATTGACTCGGTTTTATTGAGATATTGATACATGAACTCAACAGGGAACAAATCACCTTAAAGGTTACTCGCATATATTTGACTGCTATGTTGATAATGTTCACAATATACACTGCCTGGCCGAAAAAAAGTCACCACCAAAAAAAAAAAAAAAAAAAGGTCACAGACTCCAATATTTCTTTGGACCACCGTTAACTTTGATTGTTTTGATAAGCTTCTGCAGTGTCACAAGATTTATTTCTGTCCAGTGTTGCATTAATGTTTCACCAAGATCTTGTATTGATGATGAGAGAGTCGAAGTCTTCTCCAGAACATCCCAAAGATTCTCAGTGTGGTTAAGGTCTGGACTCTGTGGTGGCCAATCCATGTGTAAAATGATGTCTCATGCTCCCTGAACCATTCTTTCACAATTTGACCCCAATGAATCCTGATATTGTCATCTTGGAATATGTCTGTGCCATTGGGGAAGAAAAAATAACCTGGTCCTTCAGTATATTCAGGTAGTCAGCTGACCTCATTCTTTGGGCAAATAATGTTGATGAACCCAGACCTGACCAACTGCAGCAACCCCAGATCATAGCACTGCCCCTACAGGCTTGTACATATCACTAGACATGATGAGTGCAGTACTTCATCAGGTGGCAACTTTTTTTTTGGCCAGGCAGCGTACCTGCACGTTGCTGAGCTGACACTACTTAAGTGTGCCTATTAAAAGTTTGGTTGTCATCTACATTAATTGGACCGTTACAATTAAACAGCAAATGCATAGTTACTCACACTTACTTCCTGAGAGTTTTTCTGTCTCCTGCAGTACCCTCGGCGGAAGCTATATATTAGTTGGATGGCATTCATGAACAACGAGATGAGAAGAAATGTCATCATATAAAGATCTGTAAGGAGAAACAGTGGCACAGACTTCTTTCAGGAAAAAGAAAAAGGTAAGAGCAAATATTTCTGTCACACTTAACATGATACAGGACAACAGAAAATCTGCAGAATCGATTCCACAGAAAAAAAAGCTTACATAGTTTGTCTTTTGAAGTCTCTGTGGAAAGAAAAAACAGCAATGTCAGAGTAATCACGGACCTACTGTACAAGAAAGACAATAGCGTTTATACTGTTTGTTTTTTATTAGAAACGGAACGGAGCCTCAGAATACAGGACATCTGTATTCACAACAGCTGAATATTTGTCTCAACCAAAATCTGCAAATGTTAATGAAAGAAAAAAAAAAAACGTACCTTTGCTGCTTTTTGACGCATCTGTGGAAAGAAAGAAATGGCAATGTCAGATAGGAACGACAGGTGGAACTTGTAGTTAGTAACGTTCTTCACATTTGCCACATATTGAGAAATAATAATCTAAAACAATTAATTCATCAGCAAACTAGATTTCCTGTCTTGCAAGTTGTATGCCTCTGTCAGCCAGTGCAAGTTAATAAGTCACGAGGTAAGGCAGTAACCTTTGACCACCAAAATCCATTTAGTTCTTCCTTGACTCTTAGAGAATGTTTTAAAGAATTTGCATTAGGTTAAGGTAACTTTGCATTAAGGTAACTTGAGAAGCATCGCAGAGGCATAAAACCTTGAACTTAAGGAGCAGTGGTTTTTGTACTTGTTTTAAACCTGGCCTGTTAGCTGTATTTCTTTCAGTTATGGTTAGGATGAAACGACCCATCAAATACATTCTAAAAAAGAAAAGGAGGTTTACCTGTTTCACTTGTTTCTCTTTCTTCGTTCCCTCTTTGGTGAGATACTATGGGAAAGATTGGAACACCAACTTTAGAATTTCAAATTTGAGGTGTTATCTCAACATAATCATTAAAGGCAACACATGCCCTCAGCTTCAGATGCAGTATATGCACATACATCAAGGGCCCAATTCTCTGTTCATAACATATCAACATTTAAAACATTAGAGTTCACTTCAACCTCATCATGCCTTATAGCCCAGTTCTGACAATGACATTTTTTCCACACAAATGATGAATGTCTTTTGTCAAGCAAAGAAAATGAAGCTGACATGACACAACAACATTTGTTCAAATCCACCAGCCAATGTCCCACTGCGGTACCTGTGAGCAAGGTACCATCCCCATACACTGCTTCCTGGGCGCTGCATGGCTGCCCACTGATCACGTGTGAAATTTTTGTGCTGCGTGCTCAATGACAAATGAGAATCACTTTCATCCAGTTAATCGGTCCATAGGCAACACCATGACCACATTGTAAGTCTTACAGCTTGTCCCAAGTTTGTTTTCAAGCCTACAAAAGGCTGATTGCTGCTCCTTGTGGCTGCTGAGGAGGCTGTGAGGAGCTTGCCTCACGTGAAAATGAAAACTTTTAGCTGTTTTCTGACTTTATCTTATCTGTTATGCGTTTTTTTAAGATAAACGATTTAAAAGGGTGATGACTTATTGGTTATTAATGGCATTGCTCAGTAAATAAGAGTCAGGGATGGTCAGCCAGGATGTGGTTGAGAACAGACTGAATTATTATGACAATCATAACAACAACATAACAAACCACAGTTCTAATTTGGACTGCTGGTCAAATTCACCCCTGATTTATAAATAGGGTTATAAAATCAATAAGCTAGTGAGGAAAACCAGTATGTTTAGTCCCACAACCTACCCAAGCTAGGCTATATAAATATAACATATAAATAAAATTTACCATATAGCTTACCATGGCTTGCTGTGTTATGTAAGACTGTTGTTGTTGTTGTTGTTGTTGTTGTATTTGTTGTTGGCGGTGTTGTTGTTGTTGGTGGTGTTGTTGTTGTTGTTGTTGATGTTGTTGTAGTTGGCAGTGTTGTTGTTGTTGGCGGTGTTGTTGTTGTAGTTGGCGGTGTTGTTGTTGTAGTTGGCGGTGTTGTTGTTGTTGTAGTTGGCGGTGTTGTTGTTGTAGTTGGCGGTGTTGTTGTTGTTGTTGTTGTTGGCGGTGTTGTTGTTGTAGTTGGCGGTGTTGTTGTTGTTGTTGTTGGCGGTGTTGTTGTTGTTTCTGAATAATCCCCTAAACAACAATCACAAACACCTCAGTCAGTGATAAAATTTAAAAATGTAATCAGTAGTGTTAGTAGTATCAGTATCAGTATTAGTAGTATCAGTATCAGTATTAGTAGTATAAGTATCAGTATTTAAATATAGGGTTATGGATTTGTAACTATATGTGTATATTGACTTAGTGGCCATTAGAAATTGAAAAAAATCTAGGTTGTGTTTCATCCCCTGAATTACTCTACTGCCATCTCACTGACAGTCTTTAGTGCTGAGAAATTACCAGTAAGGACTTACAGTATAGGACACAAACACTTGACATTTGATTGGCTGAACTTATTTTATATGAATATAACTGGTAAATTTGACCTGCAGCCATGCTAGAGGCTTGGCTCTTGGAACTATGTTAGGAATGAAGTAGTTCAACATTTGCCATTGAGCTTTATAAAAAAAAAAAAAACAATCATGGTGCCCAGAGCTAATGCCATGTAGGTGATGCCATTACCTTCCTTTCACACCATCGTAGTTTTTATATTTAAGGTCATATACTGTATCTCAACAGCTACTAACAATGCAAATATAGTGTTCTAATGATGAACATCAGTATGTAAAGACCTGCTCATGTGACCATCTTAATTTTTCACTAATAGTTTGCATGATACTTTGCACATATACCTACATGTGGACATGAAGGGAAACTATAAATTATATTAAGATTAAAAGTTGCACAAAAAATAATATTATCCTTGTAGCTCTGTGTATGAAATTTAAGTTTAAGTTTATTAACAGGACTAAGTCATGACCATTAATCTTCTTTCTGTCAGGTAAGACTACATTGCCATGCTCAAATGGAATTAGTATCATTCATTTAGCTACAAATAATGACAAATGTTAAGTGAATTAAATTAGACAGATGCAGCTTGCCACTGTGTGACTTACCGAAATATTTCACTTTTGGGTAGAGTATGGACATGTTTTCTAAAAAGATGAGGACATTACATTATAATAAATCTGCAGAACCCCCCCACCATCCCACCCCCAAAAAAACAAAACAAATACAAATGTGTGTTATGTTGCCTCAGTCACAAACACACAAGACCACACACTATTACAGACACTCAAAATGCAGCATGTTTACTCACCATAATTACAACCTTTGAAAGACAGAAGAAAGACAGAAAGTAAATTTAGTGTCAGTGTAAGTAATAATTTCATTGTAAAATCAAATCACTGTAAAATCAATAATAATAAAACAGTTTTGGTGGTAGCTGTGGTTTACCTGGGTGCAACTGAAAGTCTGATACAGCTACAATTACCACTAGTGATAAAGTTGTCTGCATGATGAGAAGTTTGGTTGTCTGTTAACTTACGTGCATATGTGATGTGTGTGAAACATTAGTAGTTATCACATCCAGGTAAACGTGCCACCACTGACTGTTATGTTATGTTATGTGATTAATACCTTGAGGAACGTCCTCAGATGGCATCACTAGTTTGGCTGCCAAGCACATGATGTGGTAGAATGGAATGTTCCCTTCAGTATCCTCTCCACACTGGATGTGCTCCAAGATGGTCTTGAAGAGATAGATTAATTTAAATTAACAAAACAAAACAAAAATGAATTCTTGGAAGAAAATGTTAAAAGTAAAAATGTTGGATCTTTTACCCCAGTAAAACAGTCACTGTTCACATCTTTCAGCAGAGGCAATGTTGATTTTTTTACAGTGCACACTACCAACTTCTGCATAGTGGAAAAAGGACATGTCACACACACACACACACTTTGCCTTTTCAATCCTGCCATGTTTAACAACATACAATTACATATGATTCAGAAAGTTACCGTGACGTTTTGGGTCTTTGCAAGTTTGACATTCACCGTCAGATTTTTACCCTAAATCAGAGAAGGACACAAAGTGATGGTGTTAACTGTGCTATTGTGTCTATTGTTAGCTAATGATTATCATATTTGCATCTTCCCAGTCACAATGAAATAATGATTTTTTTAACTATGATATCAGGTTAAATTAGAGTCACACAAAATACACAATTTAGGAAAAACAATAGATAAATAAAGGAACACGTACCCATTCTTTTATGCGGGTGAAATGGTCACCGCAGTTTCCTTCTGACAGGTCGACCAAGACCACCTAGAACACAAAAAATAACAGCAGCAATCAAAGTCTTTTTAAATGGAAAGAGAAAATATATTAGACATAAAATAATAATCAGAATGTACCCTATGTAGATGTGTAGATTATTCGGATTTAAATATTTCTTATACTTTCTGCGTATACTCTTATACAAGAGTATACATCAGAACTCCCCCCATATTGGGGCTTTAACTCCCTGTTAGCACTTGCTCATTTAAAGGCTTTAATATCAAACCTGAGCAAGGTGCTGCTTGCCAAACATCTGTCATCATTGGTGGGAAATGGAAGCAGGACAAGCATATTCAAACATGGTCACTCCTCCTCTATGAATGTGAGGCTAAACAGGCTAAAACTGCTGCGTAAAGCATTCTGGATTGAGCAGACGTTGTCAGACCAATTCCCAGACATGTGTCCAACAGGACTGTGAAATGATCCCACATTTCCTTCAACATACTTTTGGGAACCGTTTATAACTTTCTAAAGATATTATTATGGGTGGGATTTTGTGCCTTTAGTGATATAGTTTAGTAAAGATAGACACTCATAGATTTTTGAGGTAAATGCTAACTTTGATAGCCATGTACGCCATACACAATGGATCAAAAATCTTATTGGATTAGAAGTCAGGCCCAAATCACCGGGCTCTGTCTGCAACATGTTGCTGCAGTTAACAAAGATTCAAAACAACAATGTGTGCTCTGGAACTTGTCACTTCAGATCAAGACTCTGGCTACAGCAAAGGTATGAGCTGCACAAGCAACACTCACCAGCACAAGTATGCAGGCTGAGCATATCCATTTCATGCTGCCACCTTGACCATTTAAGCTGATTCTGTGGAAAAAGAATAGGAAGAAAACAGAGCAGAGGAGAGGCTGGTTGGTTGTGTTGTTGGGTCAGTTATCATTTGGACATGTAATTCAGATGAACACCAGCCTCCAATCACTGTGATCTTTTGGCTATAAATATCATCACATTATCAGAGCATTGTTTTAAACATTTGCGTGAATTAGGAAATCTTAAATAATGGCTGAAAAATCTATTTTGTGTTGCCTAGGTGACCCTTGAACTCCAAAATGTATCATTTCATTCATTTCAATCACTCCATTCATCCGAGTCCACAAAAAAGGAACGTTTGTATTGAAGGTTTCGTGCATTCACGAAGCCAAAAATGTGATTCATGAGCTGAACTTGACATTCAGCAAAGTCTAGTCACCTTATCAACCAGTCCAAGTGAATGTTTGTGTCAAATGTAATTAAACTTCCTGGTGAACTGCCTGCACAAGGGTTTGGTCACCCTGACTTTGACTGTTCACAGCTGGAAGTTGCAGTGGTAATCCATGAATCCAAGAAATCCAAGTTTGTGCCAAACTTAGGAACAATTTGCTTGTATTTTTTGATCTTTTCCTGAGACGTGAGGAAGAATGGGACAACAACCAAGTATCAAAAAAAAAAAAAAAAAAAAAAAGTTTATAAAAGTAGCCAGGTCAAAAGTCTGAGGAAATTAAAGGGAATTGAAACCTTATGATAAATTCATCAGCTAGTGTGGATGTTCAGATTGGTCACAAAATAATAGAAAAACAACAAAAAAAAAACAAAACATAAAATGACTCATCAATGACGCATGACGCTCCAAGTAGAGACATTTCACATTTGGAGGACAACATTTATTCATAGCTAAATCACAGCTAGCTTAGCTTTATTTCTTTATTTATTCAATTAATTTTAAGTTTTTAGACCAACTAAGGTAAATGATACCAGTAAATATAAATCCCAACAAAAATTTATGCCAGCAGCACCATTTTTAATCCACCATAAGACACAACACTTGTTGCAAACAGTTTTGGAGAAAAAAGCCACAAAAAAAAAAAAAAAAAAAAAAAGAGCCAAACCCTTTTCATTATACATATACACTTGTTCTTTTCTTTTTAAAGTAGGGCTAAACAAACAGCACAGTTCAAAGAAAGAGGGTAAACATACTCTTTAAAGGGCGGAAGTGAAAGTCCCGTTCTGCACCAACAAATCTGAGCATTCCTGAATAAAAGCCATATCACTAAGTCATTTTCCTGCTTTTGGGATTCAACGTGCAGCGGTGTTGTGTTACTACATGAGAACACACAGCCAGTACATGAACCACAACCTGCTCAGATCATATGTGTACATAAAAAAAAAACAAAAACATATGGGTGTCAAGTCATAAACCTGACTTTTATCTGTCATGCATCATTTCCATGGTTTATCTATTAATTATTTGGCCCATAAATCAGCTCCAACAAAGTAACAGGCCTCCCTTATTCCTTTAAACAGTTTGGAAGAAGATACAAAATAATCCAAAAAACAAAACAAAACAAAACAAAACAAAAAAAAAAACAAAAAAACAAACAAACAAAAAAAAAAAACACTAAAACAATAAATAAATAAAATGAATAAACGACTTCTTTAATTTTGTGGATTTGCAAACGCTGAACTGCTGCAAAGGAAGGTTTGTTTTTTTTACCCCCAAAAAACAGTCTTGTTTCTTTTCTTTTACTTATGCAACATGAAACTGTGTTTTCACAGAGCAAACACACTCCCAGCTTTGTATCATCCATAAAGATGAAACCAACGACCGCTGGGACAGAACCCGACCGCAGAAACCCAGACGACCCTGAATGCGTCTTAATATCAACGCATTAGTGACGTGTGTTTAGTTACATTAAGAAACAGCTATCCATGCTACCCATGCCTAACTTTACAGTATTCCAAGTATCTTACTTTGATTTAATTTTTTTCCAAGAAGTAAACCTGGTCCAGACGCGACGATCAAAGACCACGATGACCTCACAGGATCCCCGTTGCGCAGTCCAACGTCAGGCTGACCCGGTCTTCAGGTTCAGACTCAGGTTAAGAAGGTGTCGAAGACAACGACGAATGACTCGTTAAGACGTGTCGGCTGTTTTCTACAGTGATACAGATCCTACAATAGTCACTCCTCTTATGATAAGATTACTTTCACTTTTGCTATTGCCCCTCCTGTCTCGCTATCATCCAGAGGGCGGGGTCTGGAAAAAGAAACACTAAATATCACACCTTCACTCTCTCTCTATCTCTCTTTCACACACGCGCGCGCACTCACACACACACACACACGCACACGGTGGTGATATCCTGAACCCCTAACAGGTGGTCAGCCCATCACACCATGACACATTGAGACCACACAGCTGCTGATCTGAACTAATTCCAACGTGGTATATTCCGCTAAGAACACCACAGTGCCACAACCTGCCACGTCCCAGATACAGAGGAGGGAACACACAGCAAGTCAGGTGGTGGTGGGCTCGTGAGCTCGTGTCCTACGGTCCTGACCCGTCCTCAGCAGAAGACGTGAACATGAACAAGAACAGGAACAATGAGTGGGTCTGAGTCCTCGCAGTCTCTGTGTCTTGTTAAGTTAAATGAAGATTTTAGAAGGAAACATATTTTACAGAAAATCCATCACGATCAAACAATGTTTCCCATTAATTAACGTCTATCGTTAAAAGAGGGACAAAATATCTTTATAAAAATGTACATTTTATGATCATTGTACAATGAAAAAGGTTATACAATCTGCAATCTATGCAATGTTCTCTAGATGTTTTCATTACTTGATACAAACTGTAAACAAGTTATCTGATATAAATATCAGTGTTTATAACAGATGCTAATCCTGCCCCTAGAAGAGCTTTTATGACCAGAGTCCAGCATTAAAAATAAAATAAAAGCATTAATGATGAAGATAAAAACACAGAGGAGAGATAAAAAAGTAAGATATAATTTTAACAAAAAAAAGTAATAATAATAAAAATATATATCTCCTGGGAAAAAGATATTTTGCAGAATGAGAAACAAAACACAATGAAAAAGAAGTAAATTAGTCAAAGCAAAGATTCGTCCCTGACGTTCAGTTCTGATCTGCTGTCAGTCTACAATCTAGAAAACTGGTCTGAACGTGAACAAAGTTCTATCAGTTTTTAACAGTGTGATGGCGGAACAGCAACAGAAATCCCATCTGCACCTTGCAGCTACGCCATGTCTGTGGTTGATGGTTGACTGCAGGCCATGAATCATTTGGGATTAGTCCAGATTTTCAGATAAGAGAACTTCCTCCTTGCATTACATCACATGTGTTCTACAAACTAAACTGGGTATTTAAAAACAATCAAGTATAAAGCAGTCTTGTATTTCCCTGAGCGCGGTGTGAGAAGAGAGAACACTGATCACATTGAGACGACATAGATTTCATTCTGTTTTGAACCGTCGGCTCTAAACGCCATTTATTCACATAACAACGCATCATTGCTGACCATATTCACATATCAGCTATTTCACACACACATTAATCCATCAGCACTCATTAGATTGGTGTCACACACACACACACACACACACACACACACGTGGTTGTAAAACAGCTGCAAATGACAGTAAAATGTGTTATTAAATCCTAATCTCCCTGAAATCAGACCAGCATGACTAGTTCAAGTGTTCACGTTAAAAATAATCCACTTCCTTAATAGGTTTTGGTTTTATGCCATATGAAAGTTTTTGTTTCATGTTGGGCCGGGTCAGGCGCCAGTCAGCAGGCGGCATCTTTGGGTTTGACAAACTAACATAATCAGTTCAATCTGTTTGTGAATCAAAGTGAAAACTAGTGAAAAAACCTTCCCTGGAGGCGTTTTTGATGAAGAATGGAATGTGACATATTCACTTGTCAAACGGAAGAAAACGTAGCTGATGAAAGACTAGACGCTGGTTCATGGTAGAGTCAGTAAGCATTTTTATTCGTATTTATTTACTTTTTGTAACATAACATCGCCATCACCAGCTGTCACAAAGTCCTTCTTCATAAAAACGACAATTAACTTTTAAATAAGCTGAACAATGAAAACAAACCCCAAAGATGAAGCGTTAAGGGCGATTGTAAAGTCAGTAAACATCATTTTAAACTACAATAACAACTTCCCCCCCGTCCCTCCACACACACAATGATCAAAACATAAAGGCATCACTATTAACCGAAGATAAAAAAAAAAAAAAACAGTAACAGTATTTGTACCATGTTACAAAGAAATGGACGATTTGAAAAAAAAAAGTAAGTAAGAGACAACATAGATGCAAATCTTTAATGCTAAGTCTGCTGCTAAAGACGAGTGTTGAAAGTGTGGTGTCAGTTGGCTGTCGTTGAACGTGGCACAGACGGAGGCACGACTGGTTTCACTGGTTTTACATCCTTGAGACGACAGATTACACTGAGAACGACTTTTTTTTTTTTTTTTTTGTTGTACTTCCAGCAACGTTTTAAGGAACACTTTACGACGTGAGTGAGTCTTTCAGGAGAAGAGTGATGTCTTGTGGGGATGATGTTTACATGCTGATGCACAGGATCCTCACGTGAGTGCTTTGCAACGGAAACGCTGTTTATTTGCACGTAAATTTTTTGTAAACACTCAACTTTATTATCTTTGAACACTCCACTGTGCCTCCACAATCGTCTTATGTGACGTGTGCACCATCACGTGTAAGTATTTTCCTGGAGGACTTCCCCCGACGTTCAAACTATTTTGGAAAACGAGGCGAATAAGTTTGAACCTGAGACGGTTTAAAAACAAGCCACAACGGTGTGAGGTTTATCACGACATGGGGACGCCATAGCTAAAGCGGAAACTGGAAGATTTTTCATATTTATTATTATCTTAAATTAAAACAAAACAAAAAAAACACATCTAGAAATAGCTGAATTACACATTTATATGCACTAATATGTTACAGTGAACAAGTTATTATCCGAAACACAAGAGCGATGCTGATAGTAGCTGTTTGAGCGACTGTAGTACATTCTTATTAACACACATACACACAAACACACATACTAATGACAGTTTAAAAAACATTGTGTTCCATCGTTTCCCTCAGGAATTGCATTGATTCATTAATTGCATTGAAACGGTTTTGAATACTTGATTTCTGGCATTTTCTTTACAAATCATCGAGCCACTGTGAGAAAACTTCATCGACCTAAAACCCCCGATCTTGACCTTTCAAGCCTTTTTAAAAAAAACCCAATGTTTTTTTTCAAGAGCCACGACAGCTGCGGGGGAGGCACTCGGTCCACTGACATGGCTTTAAAAAAGAAAAAAAAAAAAAGAATAAAATAAAATAGAGGACACTTGTGGCATAGTAAAGATAAAACACGCAGGCTTCAGCTGGTTTACCGATCTGCTGCCGTGCGTCGTTACGGTTACAACGAAACAGCTGTTGCAGGAAGCAAAGATTTCATGGTCTGACTTTGGTGACTCTCAGTCCTTTTGGATACAAACGTGAAAGTTGAGCGTCAGGGGCTTTGGACTTGAGCCCTACACAAAATGTCACTTCACGGAGATGAATCTCAGCTTCGCTCTCAAACTTCCAACAAGCTGCACTCACTGACCTCCAACGCGCTCCTGAATCAGCGTTTCACAACTCGTATTGAGATTTAGAGCTCTTTAATTGCTTCCACTTGTTCCGAGGGAGAGACGCTGTTTCTAGTAAAGACTTCCGTCTCCGAGTGACGACGAGCTTCACTCCCTCTCTCTTCAAAATTCGCCAATCACAGGTTTCATACTCTCAGAGAAAGTTCAAAGAGGACGACGGCAGAAACCCACTGGAGTGTGCGTGTTAGCGCTGAGTAGATGTCAAACCGATTTATTAGTGTCTGTCATTGCAGGAAGTAGTTTGAACTCCAGTGTGAGGGAAAAAAAAGTTGAAAATAATGCAACGGATTTTTCTAACATTAATTTTGTATCGGACGATGGGGAGGGGGGGGGTGGTCTGTCTAAAAATGCTACCTAACGCTTTGTGTCTTAATATTACGTTTCTACACAACAACAGGTGATCTCTTCGTGGTCGGACGTGTTCAGAGCAGCTTCTTGGGCTGAGTCGCTGCTGAGCCCTTGGAGGTTTTGGTGTCTGCGCTCATCAGAGCCATGATGTCTTTGAGAGCTTTGCTTATCTGAGCTCCGAACTGGTGGGAGTCCTGAAAACAAACACAAGAGTTAGAGAGAAGGATTTGGAGGAAAAGGGAAAAGGGAAGTGAGAAAAGTGAGATGAAGGGAGAGAAGTGGGTGTAGTGTTTCTATCATGCGGTTCCTTTCTGGCTGGCACAAAAAAAAAACAAAAAAAAACATGCAACTGGTTGCTGAATACCACCACTTCTGTTTAGATGCAGTAGAAATGGGTATATGAGAGGAGAAGTGAAAGCAGCTGCGCGGTTTGTTCTTTTGACTGATCAAAAAGCTGATCAGCATAAAAGAAGACGAGACAGCTCGCTGCAGTGGAAACAAAGAAACAATTACAACTGTAGTCGTTTGTTCGCTGTATATAGAACACTATTTTTTTCAACATGCCTAGTAAATTGCATACTTGCGGCATCTCTGAACATCTATGAGTCATACATACATTTCCATAGAAATGAATCAACGTGTTGCTAGAGGGTATTATTAGGGGAAATCCAGAATGTTTGAACCAATATTCTACTGTTACGAGTCTTTGAGTTCAGATTGGTGCCATGTTAGTGGCGATTTAGCAGTGGCGGGGAGCCTGGCCTAGCAGCGGGCTGGTACACACGTCTGTTGACATAGTGTTATATTTATAGCGTTCCTGGCTGTTGCACAAGCTTAGAAAGAGATGTAGTGACACAAAAATACTGTTTACTTTGACTGCCTGGGCAGTCAAGCTGGGCAAGCGAGTAGAAGGTGATTCTCTTACGGTTCTCTTTAAGTCCATGGTACCGTTTGCCTAAACTGTGCGGCGTGTACACAAAGCGCTCCATTTCCCCTTGTGGTTTCTGATAGGGACGATGTGGGCTGTTGGCCATCATGGGTGCTTTTTTTTTTTTTTTTTGTGATTGCCCATGATGCCTCAACAGCATGCCAGGGCAATTTTTTTTGATAACCTGCACTGATCGGTTTTCTAATGCCCAGTGGCGACAAGTGGGCACCCTCTGTCAGGTTGGTGGGGGAGGGAGAATTCTCACAAATACTAAATATATATATATATATATACACACACACATATATACATATATACACACACACACACTCACCGGCCACTTTATTAGGCACACCTGTCCAACTGCTTGTTAACGCAAATTTCTAATCAGCCTAATGGCAGCAACTCAATGCATTTAGGCATGTAGACATGGTCAAGACGATCTGCTGCAGTTCAAACCGAGCATCAGAATGGGGAAGAAAGGTGATTTAAGTGACTTTGAAAGTGGCATGGTTGTTGGTGCCAGACGGGCTGGTCTGAGTATTTCAGAAACTGCTGATCTACTGGGATTTTCACGCACAACCATCTTTGCCTTGTTGATGCCAGAGGTCAGAGGAGAATGGCCAGACTGGTTCGAGCTGATAGAAAGGCAACAGTAACTCAAATAACCACTCGTTACAACCAAGGTATGCAGAAGAGCATCTCTGAACGCACAACACGTTGAACCTTGAGGCAAATGGGCAGCAGCAGCAGAAGACCACACTGGGTACCACTCCTGTCAGTTAATAACAGGAAACTGAGGCTACAATTCGCACAGGCTCACTGAAATTGGACAATAGAAGATTGGAAAAATGTTGCCTGGTCTGATGAGTCTCAATTTCTGCTGTGACATTCGGATGGTAGGGTCAGAATTTGGTGTCAGCAACATGAAAGCATGGATCCATCCTGCCTTGTATCAACGGTTCAGGCTGGTGGTGGTGGTGTAATGGTGTGGCGGATATTTTCTTGGCACTCTTTGGGCCCCTTAGTACCAATTGAGCATCATGGCGACGCCACAGCCTATCTGAGTATTGTTGCTGACCATGTCCATTCCTTTATGAATCACAGTCTATCCATCTTCTGATGGCTACTTCCAGCAGGATAACGCACCATGTCATAAGGCTCGAATCATCTCAGACTGGTTTCTTGAACATGACAATGAGTTCACTGTAGTCAAATGGCCTCCACAGTGACCAGATCTCATTCTAATAGAGCACCTTTGGGATGTGGTGGAACGGGAGATTCGCATCATGGATGTGCAGCCGACAAATCTGCAGCAACTGCGTGATGGTTTCATGTCAATATGGACCAAACTCTCTGATGAATGTTTCCAGTACCTTGTTGAATCAATGCCATGAAGGATTAAGGCAGTTCTGAAGACAAAAGGGAGTCCAACCCAGTACTAGCAAGGTGTACCTAATAAAGTGGCCAGTCAGTGTATATATATATATATATATATATATATATATATATATATATAGCATTTGAGTGTGTGTGACAGGCCAGGACCTCCCCTGCTGTTATGACTTTAGTGAAAACTACCCAGAATTGTCTTTGACAATGAGAACACAAACAGAACTGACTTTGTTTTTTTGAGTTCGGTTTGTTTAAAGGAATAGACCAAGTATGACCAAGTACACCATTAGCTGTTTTTTTGTGCCTTGTTTTCATACTTACGGTCTCGCTGCAGGAGTATTTGGACGACACGTGGAAGTTGATCATATCCTCACCCACGATGATGTATGAAACCCCGTAACCATCATCGGCAACCTGATACCAACACAGAAACCATGTGAGATTAGCGTTCAAGACAGAAACAGAAATAGTCTGAGCCAATCAGCTTTCGCGTCAAATTAGAGATATTGACTGTCGCTGTCACAGGGTTCCCTGTCGTCGATAAACGTGGTGACTATTAGAGTGAAAAATGTTGCTCACGGGTCCAAAGCCTCCACCCAGCGATATGAAGTCGGGGTGGTTCTTCAGGTCAAACAGCTCCATCTGCTGCACCGGCGTCTGACTGGTGGAAAGACGCCACGGCTCTGACAAAACCTGGAAAGAGAGGAAATGAAGGAGGTGTGGGTGATTCTTCAAAATGTTGAATAAATCAAAGTTCTCTTTGTTTTTCTCTCCATGGATGACTTATTATTATTTTTTTAATTATTCTGATTCATAACAAAATTGCAGTTATGTGTTTGTAATCATTAGACTGACTTAAAAAGCGGTCACCGTTTTGTATCTGAACCACTTCAAATTGCTACAACACTAAACTAAAACATTTTTTTGTGCTGAGTCTTTCACACTGACTGACTCACACCTGAGATACAAAGTCCACAGTTTATCTGCTAAGCTGTTGTTTTTTTTTTTTTTTTTTTTTTAATTACCATGTGGTGTTTAAATATTGACCTGATTTGACATGTTGTTCCACCACTTTTAGTGCAGACTGAACTGATCTCAAAACCGATTGGCTCCATTGCCATGAAATGTAATACGTAAACTCACTGTTCTGACACACTTCCTCTCTGTCTGTCTGTCTCTCCCTCACTCTCTTGCATATTGTTAACATTTATCTGCTCTTTCCTGTAGTTGTGTTCATTTGATGTGGCGCGGTGAATTGCATTCACCAGCTGGGATTAATTAACTACTGCTGGTCTAGAAGAGTAGTTCCACAGTTTTTGTGACTTCTTGACAGACAGACAGACAGACAGACACTTTATTAATCCCCAAAAGGGAATTTCTTAGGACCCTCTACATCTTCATTTTGCTTCGATATAAAAGATAATTTTGGATAATTGTTGTCTTGTGGAATTGTGGAAAACCTGGGCTTTCCCTTGAAAAGGGAAACAGATGTGTCTGAACACATGTGACTTTATACGGACAAAGTCGATGATGAACCACAATCGGACCTCTTTAAGGAACGGCGACTCCACTCCCAAGTACTTGGACACCACGTACAGACAGAACAGATGCCGGTCAATTCCAGCTCCGGTCATGGCCATTCGATAAAGGTTCTGGTGCCTCTCGGATGCCAGGCGGAGCAGACGCCTGCACTGCTCGTCCGGCTGTTGAACCAAAGTTAAATGAAACATTAAGGGGGCACAAAACAAATGCCATAGACAATTAAGAAATGTGAGCAATAATTGGGTCACGAGGCATTTAACACTTGTGACTCACCTCTCCGCTCTCTACAGCTTTAACAAACGCAGAGCTTTCGTTGGAACAGGAACGCACAGTCTCGGTCCTGCCTTCTCTGAACAGGCGAGTCATGGACGCCTCGTACGTCAGACAGAAACCTCCGCGATCCTGGAGGGAGGGATGCAGACGCAGACTTTGAAAAAAAAACTTGTTCCACTCAGTGACAGAGAGACTAAAAAGATCAGGCCACATTAGAGTCAAGCTCTGACCCCCATAGGGACCAGTCCTGACGAGGTACACACCTGATTTAGAAGAGAAGTTTCAAGCACAACTCATTTATCTAAAATGATGACCTAAAAAGTGATCATAAAATAATCAGCTGCACAAAGATCCACGTAACCTCATAGATGAAAGTCATCGATTCAGTTAATAATGAATGTATTTCAGTTGTTCAGACTCAGACTTTGTGTGTTTTAAAAATCCATCATGATTTAAGTTGGATTATCTTCTATTTACACTCTCACACTGGTGGAAAAGCAGCCAAAAACTTCCCCACTGCCTACACACAGACTTGTGTGTCTTCAGCAGTCAAATATGCTCATATTTCTTCTCAGGAAGCACTGTGGTTTCTTTTGACGAATGTTCGGAATCTCTAACCATGGAATTCTCAGTCCTGCTTTCCTAATAGGAGAGAAAACTCCCGAAAAACCTCAGAACAACAGTCTCTCTTACATCTATGAATCTGTTATGACTCATCTCTTTTTCATTTAAGATCATCATATCCTCCAGCTCACCCTCTCAAAGCTAAATCTCCCTGATTAGCACTCAGTGTGCATTGCAGCAGCTGATCTATTTTCACTTTCACTTTCCTCTACCAAACTGATGTAACACTTATTTGAAATGGTACATGGACTGCATTTATGCAGCAGCTTCTCTAGTCTCCTGGTAACCACTCAAAGCATTGTTCACAATCAAATCATTCACACACTGTGTGAATCTGGAGCAAGTTGAGGTTCATTATCTTGCTCAAGAACACTACAACATGAGGACTGCCCCGTACTTAACTTCCTCAATGTCTCCTACTGCAACAAACTACTAACAAACTAACAAATCCTACAAACAAATCCCCAATGTGATGAAAAAAATCAAAGATGAACCCGACATCAGACTTGTTCGACAGCTACTTGTGTCATTAGATTGTGAGCGTCCGTTACCCTGTAGTATGCCAGCTGCAAGCTGATCTGTATGAATGCGTCTGGGCTGATGCGAAGCTTCTTGATGCGTCCTTTTCCGAAGTCTCTGAAGGGAAACACGTGGCAGTCCACGTCGTTGGCCAGCGCCTGAGCCACGGACAGGGAGCTGTGCACCTGCGTCTGAACCTGACACACAAACAGAAAGAGAGAGACACAGACATACAGGAAACTGGAGTTAGATTGCTTCCACCAACCAACTGGTCCAGATGACGTTAGAGTTGTGGATAATGACACATTCCCTACGGTCGCACTGATCTTTGCCCTTTGATTCTGTTTGGCCTTGGTAATCTGGTCTTTAACTAATGTTCTACCAAAACTTTTAGGACAAAAGTTTAAAAAAAAAAATCCATTCCATTTGGTGCATTTTCAGTTCACTTTGGTTGATAGGAGATGTTGATGAAATAATAAATCTCATAGAACAAATGCAGTGCCATTAGCAAGCCTGAAAACACTTATCTGCTCTGCTTTCTGTTTATCTATCTTATCTTTCACTTGCTTCGGCCGAGAGCTTCAGATATAAAACCCCTCATCAAGGCCGTGCCCATCAAAACTCTTTCTCTCTCCCATTATGAGTTGCAATTTTGGTTTGTTTGGGGAGGAGTTGTTGTAACAAGTATCCACATTGAGACTCTTTTCAGATAAACCGGCCAACTGGAGTCACAAACTGTTTTCAACCACGATAACAATGTGGTTCTACACGTCGCCTGATCAGCCCACCACTCTACTAAACTAAACTACTGTTTTATGTTTTTAAACACTAGTAAACAGACATATGATGCCAGCATGTCAACACTCTGAATGTGAGCATTAGCATTTAGCTCATTAAGCCTGATTGATAACTTCATTGATTACCTAAAACAGGGTGTTCAGCTCAGTGATTTAAAAAAAAAAAAAAAAAAAAAAAAAATGCATTTCCGTGCCATACATGGAGTGGTTGTGTTTACAGAGTGAAAGATTAGCTGAGGAAGACCTGCGATCAAAAGGACAGGAAGGAGCCAGGAAACGATCAAGGAAACAGGAAATTCAGTTTTAGAGAGACTCCCGCCTCCCACTCCACACAAACAAAAGAATAAAGAGAAAAGAAGACGCATTTATCACTTTTCACTGTGACTTTGATTTAAGGAAATTCCCAGCGTTCATGTCAGACGTTTGAAACAAGAAACGTGAGAAATAAATAAAAAAAAAATAAATAAATCTACAGATTAATGGAAAAAAATAAATAACTGTTGTCCTGTTGCAGCTCGACTTTGTATCATATCTGTATCCCAGGAAATTATCCAGATTGTGTGTAGTGACTTGACAATAGCTAAAGATAGTGAACAGGCCACGGCTGATGTTCACATCCTTAACAAACAGCATGTAGCTGTTTTACTTGGCTCTGCAGCTGCCTCCTCTACTGAACGCTGAGCATTTAATGCCTGAAGATATGAACGCCGGCCTTCAGTGACCTTTACTGTTATGAATTAAGAGAGACAAAATATATCCCCTTGTTTATACAGGCTGGATGTATGACCTGACGTTATGATAGAAAATGAGGAATAATCTAATTAGAAGGATTTGATGTATCTGTGGAAAAAAGCAAATAGCAAATAGAACAGCCAGGCCTTTCTATTTGTCACATTTGTCACATCTGGAGACACAAAGCAGATGTGGTCACTGACTATTAATCAAGATCCTAAGCAGAAAGAGTTTGCTTTTATTTTCCTTCTCTTGATTGGTTCACTTTCTGTTCAAAGTGTCTGTTCTGTTCTCATGACTTTGACTTGTCATAAGTCTTTGCCACTACAAACTGTGCTATTTAGATAACATTCATACTGATGGAACAGCCATCGGAAGCAACTCTGACAGCAAGGCTAACAGCTCAGTTAGTGTTTGCTCAATGAGCAATTCAGCGCCCCTTGACCAAAAAACACGTCATACATATTCATGTCATACACACACACTTATCGTGATAGCGTGCGAACATCTTACAACAGAATAGAATAAAATGTATTCTCCCCCTAGGGCAAATTTGTCATGGATTCATGGTAGTAGCTAGTTACTGCGCACTCCCTAGAGCAAAACACCAAATTATTGCACACTCCCCAGGCCTGGTAGAATAAAGACATAATTTGCTAAAAATCCCTCAGCCTACATAAAAAGTAGGTTGGGAGACTATTGGTGCGGTCAAGACTTGGAGCATTAATGTATAGCAGGGTTAAAAAAACAAACAAACTGTGGTCTCTGGAAGCAGGTCCTCTCGCTGGTAGCAAGGCAGACGCTTCAGTTTCATGAACCAAGGCGCAAAGCAGAATCAAGTGTGGTTTTTTTGTCAGAAGCACATGATGCAACCACAGTGCACTTGGATACAAGGTGGGGTCATGAACAACCACCTGCAAGAATCACGACCACTTGAAATGTTATGTACAAGTAATTAAGGTCAACAAATCTTCTCACAAATTAGAAATTTCATTTCACACCTCTGTTCACTGAGCTCTACTAGCTGCACCTAGCTGCCCACATCAAATTCAAATCACTGATGCTAGTCAACAAAGTGCTTGATAGGTCTGCTCCCACCTACTTGAAAACTCTTATAAAGGCTTATGTTACGTCATGACCACTCCATTCATCAAAGGAATGCTGTCTGAGAACGCCAACACCACGCACAAGACAACCCAGACTTTTTTGTCATGTCGTTCCACGCTGGTGGATTGACCTACCGAGCGCTACCAGAACACAACTCATCCTAGGTGGAGTATTGGTGGCAGCGCTTCAAACAAGCCCAGATGTTTTTCACATGCTCTGGTGATGGTGGGATTGCATTGTCGGTTGACCTCTGGTAGTGTCGCTCCTGTCCACTGATATATTTTAGGTTTCAATGCGGATTCAATGGGATTTCACAACGTGAGGTGGGAGGAGCATCGTCACTACTGGTGCCGCCCAACAAATGAATTCTTTTACTGTCACTGCACAACAGTAAAATGAAATATTTTCATTCAATATATCAAACTGCCGCTAAAGATTTAATTGCCATTGTACAAAAGATTTTCCTTGTACTATTCAAAAGAATGACATTTACAGATCAGAGAGGCTGACTAACTACCAATGCAGGATGTTTGAGCTCATATTTAGAGACAAAACTAAGGCTATTCACCATTTATTCATTTGACAAGGCAACATGTGTTTCTTATTGAGCTTCTGTGTAGACTCATACAAAACCCTCTTGGCATACTGAACATAAACGATTTAGTATCACATAAAAATAAATAAAAATAAAAATAATTTAGTAGAACTATTTAAAACAGGTTTAGATTATTAAATAAAATGCTAGAAATAAAAGGTTTGATTCCCATGGCTGCTATGTGAAAACTGTGTAAAGCAAAGATCTTTCACACCATTGATACATAACAAGACAAACAGCAACTAATGACTGAGGAATGGAACGTTGTTGAGAGTTTTGTTTCCTGTGACTGATCTCACTTTACCGTTTGTTTGAGAGGAGCAACCAACACTAGCACCTGCTGATGTAGAGAAAAGGGCAAAGGGGAAATTCCTGGCTTTTCCCCACCTCAGTTCAAGTTCATAGGCTGTGAAGTACGGGACTTTTGCTGATACACACCACCTTATAGTCTCACACACACACACACACACACACAGACACACAGACACACACACACACACACACAGCATTGGTTGATTACTGATGTTGAAACAGAAATTTTGGGTTTATGAGTTACTAATCTGTAGTTTCATCTACATTCTCACAGTGGACATCTCCACTCAAGCAAGTTTGTCCTTTTCTCTTCCTGACTCCCCCTCTTGTTTTTGAACATTTATTAACTTTTGTTTTCACATGCTGTGATTTTCCGTCTCTCTCTACCTCCTGTTGCTTAAACTTCCCGTTTCCAAAATAAAGTCTGATCCTTTGAGACAAACCCGACTGACTAGCTTCTCCTCAACCCCTTCTTGCTTCCTGGTTTCCTCCCTTTTTGTTTGTTTGTTTGTTTTGTTTTTTTTTCTTACCTCATTGTGTCAGAAAGACATAGTCCTAGAAATAGCTAACATAACTCACTGCTGACATGACCACGGTCTTCCCCGGCAGTTTTTAGAATTAATCTGCAATTCATGGAATAATGAAACTGTAGGTAATGAGGTAATAGTTCCTTTTTCCTTTGTTCTGTTTTTTGTTAGTCACTCCAACTTTCCTGTTCAATATCTTCTTTGTTAACGCAACAACGACACTCGCATAAAAGTCATGATGTCATTTCTCTGTTCTGGTTTATTTACAGCTTCAAATTTGACTTGAACACTGCATGTATGTTGATTATGTATCTGCAGTGCTTATTAGAGGTATGTATGCCATTGGAGGTATTCCACTTTTATTTCTCATATAAATGGAAGTCAAAATAAAGTAATTGGACTTTTTGACAAGATACTATTAAATACCTTTCATCTCAAAGTAAAAAGTGATTCCTACAATACAACACACACACGCATATATACTCAGTGTGGACTCTTCACAGCTTCGCCTGCTGAGACGTGTGGCCACTTTGAAAAGAAAAGACTGTTGTCTCTTGCCCTTGGGGTGATTAATGCTAGATACTAGATTTCTTTGCCTCATATGAATTGGATTTTATGTTTCTGACACAAATGGTGGCAGCGCTTCAAACAACCCCGATGTTTTTCACATGCTCTGGTGATGGTGGGATTACATTGGCGGTTGACCTCTGGTAGTGTCGCTCCTGTCCACTGATTTATTTTAGGTTTCAATGCGGATTCAATGGGATTTCACAACGTGAGGTGGGAGGAGCATCGTCACTACTGGTGCCGCCCAACAAATGAATTCCTTTACTGTCACTGCACAACAGTAAAATGAAATATTTTCATTCAATATATCAAACTGCCGCTAAAGATTTAATTGCCATTGTACAAAAGATTTCCTTGTACTATTCAAAAGAATGACATTTACAGATCAGAGAGGCTGACTAACTACCACTGCAGGATGTTTGAGCTCATATTTAGAGACAAAACTAAGGCTATTCACTATTCATATGACTATTGAGCTTCTGTGTAGAATATATGTAACACACACAACCAGACACACAGTGTGGACTCTTCACAGCTTCGCCTGCTGAGACGTGTGGCCACTTTGAAAAGAAAAGACTGTACTCTTGTCCTTGTGGTGATTAATGGTAGATCACTAAAAAGACGTTTCTACTGAATGACTTCTCCACCTCATATGTCGACGCTCTCTCTCTCATCTCGCTCCTGACTTAGCAAAAAGCTCCCTCTGACCAATCAGTGGCGGGCAGTCTGTTCACGTTGCGTTTTAGTATATGCTCAGTTTGCTTACCGCACCAGAGCAGGTACCAAAAAGAGCACCATGTACCAGGAACGATCCCTAATGGAAAACCAAAAAAGCGAGTAGAATTGATTTAAGTTGAGTTAAGTAGCGCCATAATGATAGTAGAAAAGCCCTATCAGAACCTATCAGGATTCCCAGATAACAGCTTCCTGCACAATATCAGATCTGCTCAAAACACACCGACGCCTTCAAGTCTTTGCTCAAAACACAAACTCTTTTCTTTGTGTTTCAGCTCGAGCTGATCTTGCCTTGTCCATGTATTTATTGTATTTTTATTACCTCTATCTGTATTGTCTTTTTATTACTGTTATTTTTTATGGCTGGATGAGACTGTGAAGCACTTTGGTCAATGATTTGTTTTTAAAAGTTTTATATTAATAAATAGTGCAAAAATGATTGAAATTAAAGCTTTTCTTGTAAATTCTTGTCAAAAAGGACAAGACTTTCACTGACTCAACAGAGCTCCTGCAAAGATTCTGGCCCTTAGCCTAAATGTTGCATCACTTATTTTTAATCTACAGCAGTTTTAATCTCTCAGGCAGTTTTCTTCTTCTCCCTCACTGTTGCTTTTCCTTCCCCTCTCTTTGAAATGTGAGCCTCACATCTGAAAGCATTTTGATAGAATTGTCCACAATCCAAACCCAAGCTCACACTACTGTGGTTGACGAGGAAACGTTCAAGTCATTTACAAGAAATCATCGTATTTCTCAGGTTCTCCCTCTCTTTTTTCTTGGCAAGAAAAGATTCCAAACTAGAATAAGGGAATAAAAGTCGAGTGTGACATATTGCAAGATCAGAACAGAGGTTGTTGACTTGACCGCACAACTGCAGACAGACCATGCTGTTTTCTTGTACTATGCAGCTGGAGCATATATACTATTACTATTTTATAGATACTACACTATTAAATACTATAGATACTAATAGTTTTCCTTGAAGTTTCTCACGATAACAAGGAGAAGTTCGTGGGTGCCATTAAAGTGATGCACAATGTAAGGGAAAGGGTGGGATGTAGGGCTTGGGTAGCGTGGGAATGCTTCTACTTTAAATTCCTGGAGATGATTGGGGGGTTTCATAATTAAGTAGCATTCTTAGCAGATGGCAGCCAAATGACAGTCCAGCATACACATAAAACATTTTCTATTTCCATCCATCCATCCATTTTCTACTCCTTTATCCTGTACTTGGGGTTGGGGGGGACTGGAGCCTATCCCCGCTGCTTACGGGCAAAGGCAGGGTACACCATGGACGGTTGCCAGCTGATCACAGGGCCACATATAGACAAACAACACTTACAGACAAACAACCATTCGCACTCACATCCATACCTAGGGACAATTTAGTATACTCAGTTCATCTATCCCCAATGTTGCATATTTTTGGCGGTGGGAGGAAAACTGAGCTCCCGGAGAAAAACACGGGAAAACATGCAAACTCCACACAGAAAGACCCTGCACCTGACCCAGGAGTCGAACCCAGGACCTTCTTGCTGTTTGACTCCTGTGCCACCGCGGTGCCCACATTTCCTATTTTAATTACTTAAAACATTCCTGTTCTAATAACTATTCAAACATTCACCTAGACACCTGAGCAGGCTTTGAGGTTAGCGATCTCCCTCCATGCCAACTTAAAAAGTTACAATCTTAATTTCATCTCTTCTTAGCTTGACTACTGCAATAGTCTGTATGCAGGTCTCAGAGTAGCTCGGACCAGTATACTACACCTATTTTAGATTTTTTATATTGGCTGCCTGTGTGTTTTAGAATATTTAAATTTTTTGTTTTTAAGACTTTACAAAGGCTGCCACCTCCCTACCTCATGAACTTTTAATTTATACACTCCACCCAGATCACTGAGGTCTCCAGAGCAAATGCTTCTCACTATTCCTAGATCTAGATAAATAAACAAAAACAAAAAAAAACAGCCGGGCCTTTGAAGTAGCTGCTCAAAGACTATGGAACAATTTGTCCCAGTCGATGTTTTTCAAATACGTTTGAAAGCCCACATTTATTCACTTTTGAAACCAACTAAATCAAGGGGTTTTTTTTTTATTGTTTTTTTATTTGAGGCTATTTTATTATTATTATTATATTCTCAAATTGTACAGCACTTTGGTCAACTGCTGTTGTTTTTAAATGTGCTTTATAAATAAATCTGACTTGATTTACTGTTGTGTTTCATTTTATAAAATACCTTGAATGCCTTGTGCTGTGTTCACGTTCTCAATGTTTATTAATTTGTTTTCCAAGAGCTCGTGAACACAAGTTAAAATATAAAGTCCCGGAGTTCAATAAAGCATGTCTGCTTGTTTTATGCGTCACCAACAGACGCTTTGCTACAATATCTAATCCCTTGATCAGAGCCTATGTAACTTTAGCCAGGCTAGGCTCTGATTCAAGCTCAAACCACACACATACTATTTATTTATAGCTTTACTAATAAGTTATCACTAATGAGCTCCATCAGTGTGTATCAATTCAGATACTTAGTTAGTACACTTACTTGCAGTACACTATGTATTGATTTTCCATACTTGTCAGTGTGAACGCACTCTAAATAATAAGTGTAAGTATGAAAGTATGTGAACTGAGACACAGCATGTTACCTGGCTGTCGCCTTCCTTATGTCTGTTCATTGCTGCTAGCTGAGGAGCTCGGTGCACAGAACATGCTACATGTTTAGCATAGCATGTTAGTGTTTGAATCAAAATTGCTGCGGGAGCAACCACGACTGCGCATGCTCATAGTGTGACAAACAGTGATAAAGAACCTAACTTAAATACAGATAAGCTTAACTTGCAGGAAAACAAGTCATTTCCAAAGGTGCAGTTCTCCTGCAAACTGATTCAGATTGCTCTTCAGAAATAGTTTCCACTGTGTCTCTGATATATATCCTCACTCAGCCGTTATACCAACCAACCTTATTTGGAAATGCTGTCCAGTCACTACTGTTGGCTAAGCACACAGCTTTCTGACTATGTTTGTTACACTGAAAAAGGTCCTGTACTAAGAAGTCAGCCGATCGAAATTCCTATGAATGAGAAATAGCATGAGAAACTTGATTAAAACTCACCAGCTGAACTTTTTTAACCCCTTTTGGCAGATCTATGTAGGACAAAACATGGAACCACTTGAACTGATTAATTTAGGTCACAGGTCAACAATCGGACAATGGAGATTTCCTTTCTGAAACGCTTCCTTCAAAACGAGTGTGCCACAACCACGGTGAAATATGAAGGAACAAAATGTGTCAACTGAACTGCAAAAAGCAGCCTCAACACTGACAAATATTGGAAAAAAATGGAATTAATATTGGAAATAAAATTCCAAATATGGTCTTGTTCATTTACTGGTAGCAATGGCGCTTTAAATCATTTAAAACACACAATAAACCTGTCGCTGATGACCTCGGGCCTCTGGATGCTTCATAGGGAACTAATAAGTCTATGTCATATTTTAGTAGAAGACAATTCAGTGCTTTGTAGACCATGAGTAAGATTTTGAAATGCATCCTTTGACTTACAGTAAACCAGTGTTGTGAAGCCAAGACTCTAGCAGCAACATTCTGGACTGGCTGCAGCTACCTGACCGATATTTTGCTAAAACCTCTGAAAACACCAATAAAGTACCTAATCTGCTGAAAATAAAAGAAAAACATCTTAAGAAATGATTTAACTACTACAGTCTTCAGTCTTTTCCTGGAGAAAACCCATGCAGACTCTGGGAAAACACGCAAATTTCACACACAGAGAGACCCTGTATCTGACCCGGGAGTCGAACCAGGACGTTCTTGCTGTGAGGCGACAGCGCTGCCCATGGAAAACTTGCAGAACAGATTAAGTTGCTAAAACTGAACTAAAACCTAAAACGACAACAATAAGAAAAAAAAAGAAATATGTCATTTTACTTATTATTTATATAAAAAGTAACTTGTATCACTTGTATAACCTGTTCAGGTGGTTAATAGTGAACCAACCCATGTAACTCCACACTGCAGCCTGTTGAACCTGATCCTGTTGAATCTAATGGATTGAGATAAAATTCACAAAGCTGATTGTCACAGACTAGTTCAGTTGCAGGCATGTTGTTCACACCCTCACTGAATAGGGGTAGACAGGAAATGAGGGTAAGTAGGGTAAAACTGTGTTAAATTTACAAATTGCTTTAATCTATCACTATTCACCCCGTCAATGATCTTGCTGTGTTGAGACAGACATCCCGAGGCCACATTCAGGAAGCTGTGGTGGTGACTGCACACTTTAACATTCAACTATATTACCTATATTAAGCTTATCAATCTCATTTTTACAAACAATTCTCAGTAGAACTGGGTGTTATGGCAAAAAATGTCATCACAATATATTTTCCAATACTGACTAGTATGATATTTTGGTCATTCTAGTCTTTTCTATGTTTATCTAAACTACTGTCATTCTCCTTAATAATGATCTGGACCTTAATTTACTGGAGCTGCAAAAAAACTCTTTATTCTCTCAATTTGGAGCAGTTTTGTGTTATAGTCAGGCCTTTATTTCTATTTGGAGTTGGAGTATTGTTATTTCCTAGTGTCAGAGAGTGTGTTCAGTCAGCGCTGTTCAGTCAGGGTCAGTTGAGAGTTAATGTTGTGAGTTATGGACACAGCTCAGCACAACTGTTTGTTATAGTGCCGTTGGCTGCGGTCTGTGCCACAACATGGGATATTGCATCAAAGCGAACTTCTAGGCACATGTGAGCCAACTTATGATTCATCCTACTGACAACGCCCTGTTTGTTTTCTGCTTTTATTGACCACACATCTGTTAGTTATATGAAGCTTGGTTCTAATCTGAATTCAGACTGTGCTAGCTGTTGCATAAATTCCTGACGAGTATATTCTGCAATAATTGAACCTGACCCTGTTATCACCCAGCAGCTCTTCTGAGTACATTAGTGTTACAAACCAATATCACCTGCCATCTCCACACAGCGGTAGAACAAGTGAAAGGCGTTTCTCGTATTTAATCAACACAGCTTGTGGAAGTTGATAAGGACTGGAAGAATTTCCCATTGGCAGGATGTCAAGACAAAGTTTAGTTAGGCTGGTGGAAAAACAATGAGACCAGAAAGAGAAACTAATTTTTTCTAGAAGTTGGGGATTTCATTAGGTTTATTTGCATAACAAGAGCCGTGTGTTGAAACCTACAGACTGTACCACCTACACTCATCTCACCTTTAGATGCCGTGTCTGGGCTTGTCTAGTCTAGTTTAAAATACATGTTCAACCAAAAAAGTGAAGATCGAAAAAAAAAAAAAAAAAAAAAAAAAAAGATTTCCTCATGTTATTCTTTCTGAGTAACTGCAAGAATTTCATATTTTAAAGAAATTTCATATAGAGGATTATAATATCTTCTGTGAGCTTAAATTTACCAAAAGTGACCTACTTGACGCTTGCAACTTTCCCTGCCATGGGACTGTGTGTTGGTGGTGTTCCTGTGTGTTTTACTGCGAGCCACGCCTCAGTCCTCTAGAGAGGGAGGAGGGTGTATCCTTCAATTGTTCTGCTCCCCATGACATGGTGATACTTGTTTCTCTCACATGAAGTAAGAATGTGCCAAAACTACCAAACCACTTCACATCTCTCAATGTGTAACTTGAAAAAAAAAAAAAAAAAAAAAGGCTTGTCTGAAATGGCCGATTCAGACAAGCCTCCACAATTTCAGCAAGATTTCAAGATTTATTGCCAGTAACTGATGGTTATGGTCGTTGCCTTCAGTGAATCGCTTAGTTAAGGATGCACAGAAGCAGAAGAATACCTGAAAGCAATAATTTATAACTTCCATAAGTCAGACTTGTAGGAAGAGATTGTCCAAATAGCCTATAAAATTGGAAAATGACATAACACGGTGGTTTGTTTGTTTGTTTTGTCTAGAGTGCATAATGAAGTCTGAGAGGGAGAAAATATCTTAAACAGTAGAAGAGTAGAGGACAAACTGATCCAGGACCCCAATTATCATGGTGCTGAGCGGCTCAGAACAATCGTAGCAAGTAAAAAATGCAGATGAAGAAAATCAGACGATTCTTATGTTTCCTGACATTTTGCTTCTTTAACACTCTGGATTTAATGCTGATAAAGAAAACCCTGTTAATACATTATACTGATATCAGGGAGGTGCAGGTTTGCTTTGCCTCCTGGTAGTTTGTGGGACACAGTTCCTTTCTCGGCACTCGTCTTTAGTGTTTGGTGCTATTTTTTTCACGGAATTTCCTGGAATTTTAATGACAACACACAATTTAGAGACAGGAAATTTATACAACGTGACAGTGAGCAGAGTACTGTGCTTTCCCCGATCACAGCACGCATTGTTAGAAAGCTCTATGGCCAGTGTTTTGATCAGTGGAAGAATTGTATTTCACTTTAGTTTTCCAAAAAAAAAAAAAAAAAAAAAAAAGTAAATAAAAAAAATCAGCACAGTGTAAAGAAGACCCAGATGAAAATAACGCAGAATTAGACACACATGTCTGTACAACCGGACACATATGTGACAACATTGTGTCCACACACACACAGACACACACACACACACACACACACACACACACACACAAGCTGTTATGTACCTCTGAGGGGATGTCCCAGAGCAGCCTCTGAGGATGGGGCAGTGAGCGGTCCACATCACCTTTACAGTGTCCATCCTCAGTGTAGCCCAGCTGGAAGGCATCTGTGGCCAGAGTGTACTGGAACAAGAGAGACATGTTTAACATTTAGATAAAAAACTGCTCCAAGTGTTCATTTTAGATTGCTTCATTTGTTTTCTCTTTCATACACAAACACTTCCTTACAGTGTTTACAATGTCCAGTACTTACAGTGCCTTTTTTTTCTGTTACGTGAAGGCTACTGTAGATTCTCCTGCAGTGTGATATAAGTGATCCCAATGTGTGACTTCATTACTTGATGTTGCTAAATCCTACACACTTGTCCTTCAAAAGTACTGGTTCTGTAACCTGATGCTGCTTTCACTATGATGAGGTCCCATTAACAAGGAGGAAGATGCATTAACCTCGATTTTGGTTAATGCATCTTCCTCCTTATCTCAACCTACCATCACCACAGTGTTAGGGCAGAGGAGCTGCGACACGCCAGGCAGATCAATAAAGTATCACCCAGGAGATTTGCTGGTTGACTGAGGTAAATATTCTGTTCGTAGGCAGGGTCACCAACTGTTCTGTAAAGTAAGGATTCATCCTGTGTTTGAAAGATAAAAACACATGTTCCGTATTGGACAGATAATCAGTGGATGTCAATGCAAAATTCTCTGATGAAGACTGTTAAATTTGTTTGACAGAAACATTAATTTATTTTTTTTGCTCGCCTGATTCACTATGAGTCCTGTGTATCCTGGCAACGAAACATGTAAACTGTGAGCACTGACCAACAAATTCTTATGAACAGATCACTTTTAATTTGATTGATGATATCTCTTTTTTAGGCGTTGTAGAACAATTTCACCTGTGCTGACAGAACTTGGTTTTGTTGTTTTGTAGAGATGTTTGACTCAGAGCCTTGGTCTCAGCGCTGCAAAGCTCAAGTTCTCTCATGTTAAATGTTTTGTTTAGACTATAGCCTTATTTCTTCTTGGAAAAAAAAAAAACGTTGAGAAACACATTCACAAGTGATTGCTCCCGTAGGCATTTTTTAAGAGATATACATTATATTAAGTATTGGGACGTCTACCTTTATACACACATTAACTGACATCCAAGTGAAGATAAGGTGAAGAAAAAGGGGATGCAGAGCAGGAGTAAAGCGCCGTGAGAGATGGTACAAACCATCATTACCGTCTGTAACTATGGGGAATGTACAATCTCTACCTGTGAACTCTCTTTTGTGTTCCAGCTGCATCACTGCATCGCACCCTCCCCATATGTTGAGACTTGTTCTTTTTCATTTTTTTTCCCCCGCAGTTTTCATATAAACTTTTTTACCTTTTTTCTCTTTTTGTCTGTATTGTCATGACTTTTTTTTTTTTGATGCTGTCAAACAGATAAATTCTCACTAACCACCCCACTTCTCTACTCACTAACCACCATTAATCTGACACAGCAGACGTGGGCACATAGACACAAAAGCTTCTCAAAAACGGAGAAGGAGTCATCAGAATCTTCTGTCATTCTTTCCACTGCTCAGTAAAACCACCTGTGGTCCTTTGATCATGTAGTAAATATAGAATGACCCTGAGTTGAGTATAAAAAACGCTGTTGACTGCTTTTTCAATCTGTCACACTAATATGCAACTGGCTGACTGGCTGCGTGTGTGTATGTGTGTGTGTGTTGCAGCTTCCCCACTTTGGCTTTTAGTTTAGTCATTTGTCAGACTAGAATTACATCGTTCGGTGAGATATGACTTTGGCAATATCAGTGCGAACGGGCAAAGCGGTGTGCTGCTGTGGCAGCGCTTGCTATTTGAGTAACTGACTGCCTGATGGGTAAATCACACGCACGCACTCACACACACCATGTATAATCACAAAGACACAAAACACACCTCCCACAGGTGAGCCACGGTTGGTGCATCGGCCCAGGAGTGCTCTGCGTTCAGTCCACTCTTCCCGTTCTTGTATATCACGATGGAGAACGACTTATCAAACCACCTGGGACGCCAGAGAAGAAAGATGGATATGTTAGATGTGAGACAGTGTATTGTAATGTAATTTATTCATATAGGTGACCTAAGTACTTTACAAAGTATAGAAACTGGTGAGCGACCTCAAAGCCTAACCCTAACCAACAGCATGAATTTCAGCTAAATAAAGATGAGGCGAGGCCATTAAAAGCTTTAAAAACAAACATTAAAAGTTTAGAATCAATTCTACAATGGACCAGAGACGACAGGCGTAATGTGCTCTTGTCTGGTTGCGTTGGTGAAGGCAGCTGCGTTTGGCAAAGTTGATGGACTGCGAGACGCCAACATACAGTACATTAATGCAGTAATAAAGTCCGGAACTGATTAAAGCGTGAAAAGCTTTGGCCAGCCAACATAGCTGATAGAAATTTGTCCTAACACTGTGAAGTTTCAGGAGGCTGAAACATGGGCACTAACCATACTGTGGGCATGGGCCTTTGTTTTTCTTCACTTAAATGTAGAAAAATCTGTTTAACCTCTGTGATGCCATCCAGTAAAAAAAGTTTGTGAATTATGTGGTTTTGGCTTCAAAGGTAAATAGATTTGTAATTCTTTCGCATAACAATGAAAAGAATCTCACCAGCTGTAAATAAAATTAACTCGTGCTTCAGGAGGGAGCGGGGAACAAGGAAGTGGAAGAAAATGATTTGCTGGCTATGAAATGGATGATGCAATATTCTTGGGATCCTTGTCCTGAGCTGTCTTAACTAAAAGACATTGGGTCACATGAGGACACAGAGAGCAGCAGGGTAATGAGAGCAAATACAAATTGCTCTGAGAGCAAATACAGATTCAAAAGTATGGAAAAGAGTATGTACACATCTGCACGTACACCATTAAAAGGTCGATGTTACATAACTGCAGTTTATCCATGGATGAGTAAATAATTATTTGAAGGAAAATATTCTTATTTGCTCTCTTGGATATCGATGAGAAAACTGATACGTTCTTGGATGGTTGTCTTGGACCCTCTGCCACTTTAATTGACAACGCAGTTTCTTTTCCCAGGGTCTGGGCACAGGAGGAACTAGTGACCCTGATTCGGTCCAATAATAACAAATTCTTCGTCGCAGCACATCCATATTTCAGCACCATCATGGAAATTAAAAAAAAAAAAGGTTTCCATTGCTTCATTTCATATAAATGGCTTTTCTTGTTTTCAACCAGTGACTTTCTAATCGCTTCCCCTCCTTTACCAGTCTTTATGCTAAGCTAAGATAAGCTGCTAGTTCACTTCAAAGTTTTATTTAGTCCTTCGACTTGAAGTTATTGATACTTTTTAATGTATTATATGTGGCTGCAACAACTAATGGATTAAATCAATTATTAAATTAGTTGCCAACTACTTGAATAATTGATTAGTCTTTCTCGCGTTTACGTCATTATGCACATAAAGTACAGTGGCAACGTTTCTCAATGTGGGTGAAGAGAGATAACTAATCCTGTGGTGGCTGCTAGCTGATAAGCTAGCTGCTGAAGAGGGGGAACAAGAAGAGGGGTAGAAGGAAAACCAGTGACAAGCTTTGTGTAGGTCATGTGACCAATCTCCGGAAGAAGTGTTTGAATTATGACGGCGCTGGAGACAGCGGAGGATAAGGTTATTACAGCGGAGGAGGCTCACACTAGTGCTGACGGAGGAAAGCACACAAGCTTTTAAATTTTTAAACTGGCCTAAAATTGTGCAAACGATCGCAGATGTTTTTGAGGATAATTATCTGAAATGAGGTCAAAGGGACGCTGGCGTATGACGATGTTGTGGAGTTTTTGGATTATTTGATGCATTTTATCATTTCGAAGCTGTTTAAAGTGAATCCTTCATTCCTTCACAGCAGAAACTGGAGAAATAAATATGTATTATTCGTATTTCCTGTTTAATCTCAGCACGTGGCTGCACTGACTGTTTATCTCATCTCATTTAGCCTCGTCTACGTTTTACATCAGTAGTTATTCACTGTAACTCACATTCACCGTGTCTGTGTCAAAATTAAGCAGACGAATTGTTTTTGTCTGCTTCTAAATTAATTTTTGTTTGTAATCTTAATGACCACACATTTAAGTTTTTATGTGTGAGATGTTTGAAGCAACTTTTAAACAAAGTTTTCAAAAAACAGTTTATTAAATAAAATCCCGGAAGTATTATTTTCCCTCCTTTTTATCCGATTAATAATCTATGGATTAATCGAAAAAAAGATGAATCGATTATCAAAATAATAACTGTTAACTGTGCAGCCACAGTATTAAACATTAGGTTTGGTCTAAAAAGTAGAGCCAAAGTCCGAATAGTGTTATTTTTTCTCTAAATCGTTTTCAGAATCACTGACTGAGACTTGTGGCTCTGATATGATCCAAAAAAAAGAAGCTACAATTACATTTGGATGTGGAACAGACATGGTGGCGGATGCGGAGGAGAAAGATGTAAAGATATCTGGGCACATGGGCTCTTTTGAGATAAGGAGTCTGCTGAGTCATGCAGATAATGAAAGATCAACATGAAACAAGCTGCCCCTTCAATTTCTTCTCTCATCTCCTCCTCTTTCAGCGTCGGAGGGATTTACAGGTAGACCTGACGCAACTTTGCACTTTCATTTCAGATTTTTCATTGACTGAGATGTTCGCAAGAATGTAGGGTGGGTGTCTGTGAACTTTGTCTCACCTGTCGTAACATTTCCCATGGAGAATTGACTTGGCGTAACGGTCCAAGTTTCCCACCGGGTCGTCTCCCCTCATGCCCTGCTCCTCGTCGTCCAAGGTCACGAAGAAAGCTGCCCGCTCGATGGCGTCCAACGACCGCTTGTTGATGCCAGAGCTGAAATGCTGCTTCCTCATTTCAGCCCAAGGAATCCTAGAAAAAAAAAAAAAAAAAAAAAAAAACATGGAGCGACACGTAATAAACAAACACTTCAGTCTCACGATTCTTTTCACTATCATCATCGATTGGTTCACAGGACCAGACAGGAGTTGGCAGCACAAATAAGTCCACGGAGGAAACCGCAGATGTTTTTTCATGATTAAATTTGACAGAGTTACGACTCTGTATCCTCCCTTTGTCATTTTACAAGTTAAGTTTCCACTGACATGGAAAAACAATTAAAAACGTATTGAAAATGCTTGAAAAGTCAGGTCATCGTGACGATTAGAAAAAAAAAAAAAAAAAAAACTTCATGGGAAAGTGTTTGTGACAAAAACTTTTGTACAAAACATTTGTGCATAATCACTCAGGCAGTTATGAATTAAAGCTCATTTGTAACAATTAGCTGTAAATCCTCAGAAAAATCAGACATAGGAGAAGGAACACACTTGGGTTGTTTACTCAAAATGGCACTTAGGATTAAAACCGCTGTGGACAAAGTGGCAATGGGAAGAAAAACAGTGCAGGCGTCTACAGATAAATATTATTCTTATCTTGTCCTAGCTGATGGTGAGCAAGGACAGGGTACATCCTGGACCTATTCATAATATTATGTCTGATTGGTGTCAAATTATCACAAATGTCACAGTCACCAGACTTTCAAATACTGCAACAGACTGAGATAAATGGAAATTACACAGATAAAAATTCCAATACAATTTATATTAGTACATAAAAGCCAAGCTGAAAGACATTATAACAGCTTGAATCAATGGACTTTATTCACTCTTAAGCTATGGTTTACGGTTTTGAGGAAGTTATAAATAAATAAACAGACTCGGATCTTGAATTGGATAGAATATGGCACAGAATTTGAGCCTGCTATTTTGGACAGGGGTTTGAGGTAGCACATCTTTTTGTTCCCTCACTTTAAACAGTAAATTTTAGAGTTATTTTAGAGTTAATTTCAGGTACATTTGGACTGGAAAATCAGGACTTCCATAGATACCTGCAAGTCAGAGACTATTATAATAAAAATTACAAATCAAAGAGGAGAGGGAATGCAATTTGATTTCTATATTTCATGATGCATACAAAAAAAAAAAGACAATAAAAAGTTTGTCACAAGGATATATGGAAGAATAGAAGCTTCTTCAACAAAAATGGTAGTGTCATTAAATTAAAAGGTAAATGAAGAAATCCAGTGGTCAACGTACTGGGACACATCTTTGTACTGGGACTTTTTTATTTGTTATTTCTATGACACAACTTTTATGTTCTATTAAACAAAAAGGATTGAAACTGGTGCTGATAAAGTTTTTTGTTGTTGCTGTTTATATTCTGTGACAGGATGGAAAAACTCAAATTCTGATGCTGATGCTTTCAGGATGCATATCTGGATGTTTAATGTTGCAATTAAACAAATGGCCTGTCGTTCTGAAACAAGTGCCATCTCATCACGGAGCAACGTCTTAAAAACCTTCACTATCACTTTCCTTTTCTCTTTCCTGCTTCCCTTTCCTGTCATGACATAGGAGTGCGGTCATTTTTGGACTTCCCGGTGTTTTCCGATGACCATTCACGGAAAAAACAGTTTTTGACTCTTGTACACTGTTCGTTGATGTCTCCAAATAGTCTATGTAATGTTGACTGAGCTGACAAAGGCCCAGGATCCTAAACAGCCAAATGCAACCTCATAACATCCCCTAGACCGATTCTCTGAAGAGCCTTTTTGCCTGCAGCAGAATACGTAACGAATCACACAGAAATACGGTATGAGAGGATGCGCTGGATGGCTGGATATGTTTAATAAAAAAAGAAAAGAAAAGAAAAAAAAAAAAAAAACACCAGCAGCTTCTTGTTCAGGTTGTTTTTCCCAAGTCATGTCAGAAACGTAAGCTGTGGTTTCTCTCATGATAATATCACGGATGGGCTCTCATATCACGGATGCTGTGTTAATTGATGAAGAGCTCATCTGTGACACCCAAGAAGTCTATTATGAGTTCTTTTGTTTTTGTGGTGTTCAGGATGGCCAGATACTTCATTTCTTCTGAAATGAAGTATCATTGGTTAAATGGCTGATGCAACTTCAGGCAATGCAATTTACTTTCACTGATGTAATAAATATCAGGGTGATGAGCTTATTAGAGGCTATTTTGCTGTGGAAAACAGAACTGAACCTACTGCAAAATTCCCCACTGAGTGGGTGACGGACCACCACACCCTCTCAAATGCACATTATCAGCATCTGGAACATCAGTATATTTAATCACAATGATGTTAGCCTGACAGAAATCAGACAGTGTGGGATGTGTCTCGTATCTCTGCTGCTGTCCTGTCACTCCAACACAATGGAAAAAGATGTTGATCTTTGACATACTTTCTGTATTTGCAATGTAACTGATGCAGGAATCTGAGCCACTGGCTGCTGTGGTCTGTGTAGTCTAGTGCCACCCACTGTCACAGACACATCTGTCACATTATTCAAACTCAGACAAAGTCCTGATAATGATGTAACAGACACATGATGTTGTTAAAAAAACAAAACACTTACAAATTATTCTAAGAAGGACAAGTTATATAAATATACAGAACTGCCAATTCTCATACAATGAATATGAGACACACTCTTTGGACTGTCTTTACACGCTCTTACGCCACACATCTGATATCTCACGCCAGGAAAAAAAAAAAAAAAAAAAAAATCTGTCAGCCGCTGTGGGTCGAATAAACAAAAACAAATGTTTATCAAATTATCAAATCTTCTTTGCCTTGAGTGGTTCGGTTTCTGACCTTTTCTATGCGTGCACAGACAGATATTGCTAATAGTTGTGCAACGTGATATTTAGCAGCAGAAAGCAACATCTGCGTTACACAGGAAGTTCAGACTTTGAAACACAATGAGGTCTTCCTGCAACTACTGCCATTTTGGGGGGACATCAAGTCCTTAGTACTGTCACATTTTCCTTTAAACTTTGGCGTTTTAACAAGGATGAGTAGACATTTTGTGTCTCCTCTGTAACACAGCTGTTCCTACCTGTCTCCAGCAGTGAGAGCCCCTAGTTTTTCCTCTCCGGGTTGTGGTGGTGAAGGGTCATCCAAGATCCTCTGGACCTGGTACTCGATCTCCCGTGGAGACAGCAGTCTACCGGCCCGGTACACCCACAGGCGGAAAAAGCGTCCCTTGTGATACACTGCCACAAACTCACTGTCCTGCCAGTGCTGCAGCACATCTGAAAAAGATTTCACTCCGTTTCCATCAGTGGCACCAAGAATATTACATTGTACTTTACTGGTTCTCTCACTAAAGTTAGCAGATTACAGACTACAGCGGATTTTAACTTGGCATGTTGTTATCATCCACTAGAGGGCAGAGCCGAGGGCAGAGTTCCAAGCTCCTACGTAAATTTCAAACAATAACAAACGTGGCGACGGTGAAGGAGATCACAACGCACATTCTAAGAAAGCAATAAAAAAAAAAAGTAGCGCAGTAGACGGTGGTGGTTTGAGTGGCCGTTAAATACATCGCGGCATGTGGTCAAAGATTTCTGTCTTCTTCTTTGTTCCTCTCGCTGGTCAGATTTGAGCTGTACTCCGCAACCCTGCCCCGGTGATTTTTAATGCTATTACTCTGTTTAACACAAGTGGTGAGTCACCAACAATGGTCCGTGTGAAACACAAGCGAATTGGACAAAAAATAAACACAGCGAATTAAACAATGCATCGATTTGGGAAAAATCGCCTCGATCATTTTTTCCAAATCGAATTATTCGAGTTAATCGATTAATTGTTTCAGCTCTACTTAAGTATGATAAGTAATCTAGTAAATCATGTTAGTAGAAACAGAAGAATATTATGAAGATTATCCAGCACCATAAAACATGGAGCCTACGTATGTATATGACACAGGCTGATACAATTCACAGTATTTCACAGGTTACATTATTCCAATGACAGACTAACTAAAATACACACATCTCTTGTCCCCACCTGTCCCAGGTGTGTCACTTGGCCACATGTCCTGGTCCTGTTGTTCCCTAATTGATTTTTGGTCTTCTATTTTTGACTGTCTATCAGTTTTATGTAACACATCCCTCAAACCCAATCTGCTCACTACTGTATTTGGAGTCACAGCCTTAGAGATATAATTAAAAATTAAAGTTAAATCCATAACTATTCATGTTATCTAAGTACTTTCCCTTGTCAACCTGTCCGACTAGCCCATTAAGTATATACTTTTACTATATTATTATTTATTTTATTTACTTTTGGTCCCAAGTGAAGGTAATAGTATGGGATGATGTTAATGTGAATTGTTATGCTTGTATATGCAGGCTTATGTCTATGTAATTGGAAATGTCTTCAATAAAATTATTATAAAATACATGGAGCCTACAACAATCTTCATAGACAATGTCTTGAGCCTGAACAAAAGCTGTTTTTTTCACAATTTTTCTGCTTGATATTGATATTTTTTGGTAAGTTTCTCCATCCATCCACCCTTTAACATGAAGCCTACATCAACCCTGTTGATCTGAAGAGTCACAGGTAGACTTGGAGTGAACCGAGCGCTGGAGAAAACACCACATTTCATTTCATCTGATTTTTGTAACAACGCTGAATATGAAAAGGTATCAGAGTACAAGTATGTCATTACATTAGGAAGTGTAGTGAAGTAAAAGTGAACAGAATAAAAATGACTTAAAAATGAAGGATAGTACAAATACTCCAAGTACAGTAGTGAAGTATTGTATCATGTTAAAGAACGTTAATGATGCTGATTCTTGCTTTGATAGGTCCATTTAGCAGTAAAGTATGTTTGTGTGTGTGTGTTACCAGTCTCGGCTCCTGGAGTGCGTGTTGTGTTGAACATCCTCTCACACTGAGCTGCACACAGAGGGATGACAGTACCTGGGACACGACTCTGACACAGATAAACATCCATCATTAATATTTAATGTGACACTTGATCACAGTGTTAACCACAACCTAGACTTAATGTAAATAATTGTGTGTGTGTACGTACACATTAATTAGGCAATATGGCCTAAAATTTATATTGCGGTACAATGTGAACAATAGACAGCAGACAGTACATACTGCAGTATTCTTTGGTATGTAAATTTCAATATAACGGTTTCTGAATGGGTACCATATGTACATAGTAAAGGCAATCTAGTGGGAAGTTGTAATGCTTATACCACCCACGCCTAGTGTGTGTGTGTGTGTATATATATATATATATATATAGACGCACACCCACACACCATGAACCATTTATCCCATGTGTGGGAAAATAATTTCCTGCAAGATCAATATCAATCAGTCTGGTTCTAATTATAACGTGTGTGTGTTCACACTCATCAGACTGCTTCCTCTTCCTACCTTCTAACCTCCAACTGCTGCCTGAAGTAGGAAGGTTACTTCCTAATTTGAACTCTTATCCCCAAAGACTCAAACATAAGACACAGAGACTTCCTGTGAGCTAATTTCCTGTTTAGTGATATCAGCCCAGAATTGCACACAGTGCATCATAATGTGCAGACAATGTCAGCGTCTTTACCGGTTTGAGTTCCTCTCTGTTGACTTTGCGGCGGTAGAGCAGCAGGGCAGTGATGGTGTTACCTGCCCTGGCAGCCTGCACCGGGGTTGGGGTCACATACAGAAAGTCCTGGACATGGGACAGAAATAAAAACTAAATGTTTTGATTTATGCTTATGAAGTCATAGGAATAAAACAGCAGTTTTGTCCAGCAGTACGCTGTTATATAATTGTACTATGTGACGAACAAGGATGTGATAAGAGAGGGCAGAAGGTTAGGAATGTTACTGTAACAAACGCTTTAGAGATGACAGGAGGTTAAGGAGACAGAGAGATACAACATCTGACAAATATGAAAAAAAGAAAAAAAAAAAAGAAAGGCTCAAACTTTTCTGTAATCTGTGTAACAAAAAGATGTGAGAAACTTCATTTACCATTCCATAGTAATTACTGTTGACCATGATGGGACCGCGACTTCTCAGGTAGATGTATTCCTCCCACCAGTCGCTCACCTGGAACCAGAACAGGAAACTCAATTCGTTCTGCTGTTCTTTCAAAGTAAAAGAGCATTCAGATTGTTCAGACTGTGTGTTTTTTTTTTTTTTGGCCATCAAGTAAAAATTTGTGCCACATTCGTGAAAAGCCTTTGCTCCATAACCGTTGTTCTTCTGTTCCAGTAGTTGATACGTGATAAATACATTATGATTAAAGCTGCAAAGCAATATGTATTAGTGCGCTTGCGTGCATGTGAATGGGCACACTTACATAGTTGGTGGCCCACAGAGCTTTAAGTTTTAGGTAACGCTGGAGACGGTTTCCTAGGTTCGACTCAAAATCGCTGGCCAACTCAGTCATCCGTTTAAAGTCTGGGTCGGTCAGCAGGGGGCGCACTGACTCCAGGTACTGAGAGAGAGAGAGAGAGAGAGAGAGAGAAGAATTAGGTTTCAACATAAAATTCATTATGTCAACTCATTGATGTCAAAGACATGTGAGAGGAAAGTTTCAGCAGGAGGTCACAAGCAGCTCCACCTTTAAATCAACAATACAAGATTAAGGTGTACGTGTTATGTGTCTGCGTGGGTTTCCTCCAGGATCTCCGGTTTCCTCCCACTGCCAAAAAAAAAGGCAACACTGAGGAAAGGTGAATTGAGCAGGCTAAATTGGCCGTAGGTGTGGATGTGAATGCGAATGGTTGTTTGTCTGTAAGTGTTGTTTATCTACATGTGGCTCTAATGTTTTTTCTTATTGGTGAAAGTAATGCTAGTATAGCCGTGCCTGCTCTCCCCTAAATAATCCTGACTGATAAGAGTGAGACGATCCATCGATCTATCAACTCAGTCACCCACGATTCAATATTATTGAAGTTCCATCCAAGCGCAGCTTTCTGCTGCTCCTTCCTGCCTCATGTTTCTGTTTCAGTTTTGCAGCAACTGGATGCCAGAGTGGCTTTGCAGTAAAAGTATTACTCGATTTAGTTTGAGGATAAATAAAAATAATTCTCTCTCTCATGAGGGAACAAAATAAGGATAATCAGCCTGGAACCTGAAGAAGAAGCACCACGTTGACCTAAACGTTAACATGTCAGATACCGTTCACCAGCTTCTACCAGTTTGTGTGTGAACTCACCCGGCTCACTGTGTCTTTGATGGCAGGAACAGGCAGGTGAGGCAGAGACGTCTGGTAACTGTAGAGCAGCGGCTTCCTGCTCGACAACAACCTCAGCAGAGTCTAGGAGAAACAACAAACATGATGCACGAGCAGTTTATCATGAGAAATGACCAAAATTAAACTGCCGCTGGTTACAGTCCCTGCCTTTGGAAATAAATGAACAATTCATGAACTGAAACAAGTCTTACCACCCAGACTTTAGTGGTGTTGGAAACGCGCCCGTGCTGCTCGAACATCCATTGGTGGTAGGAGAGCAGCAGCTTGAGACAGAACCTGAGCGCCAGGATGAGGGAGAGCCACAGCAGAGTGCTGAAGACCAGCGCTGACAACATGGTCTGACCTTGAGTACTGAGGTTCCCGTGGATACTGGACACACAGATAGCGAGAGAGACAAGTGTCAGAGCACTAAAACTACACTAATGTGTTAATACTACACTAATATATTAATACTATACTAATACAGCGTGTCATTAACCGCTGATTAAATGTTTATACAGCTCTTCACACTTCTATCTAACAGTCAAGTCAGGAATATCAGGTTCTACCAGCAGAGGGCACAATGACTGTACACAGAGATGAGGCCAAGACAATTAAAACATAAGTACAACAGCACCATCTACTGGATCACTGACGAGGCACAAAAAAAACCAAGAGGAGGCAGAAAATAGGGTAAAAAATGATGACATGGGGTAAAACAGTATCAAAACAACACAAAAATAATAATAATACATTAATTTTAATGTATTCAGATCCTAATAAACTGAAATTAAATATTTTACTTTTGAAACAAAATAATAAAAACATGGAGGAAAAAAGGAAACTGATTCAAAAAAAAAAAAAAAATGAAAACACCAAGAAATAAACTTTTTCTGATAAACATAACTAACTATAATTCAGCGTAATATACTGTTGTCACTGTAAAGACTTGTTTCCGGTGCTGTAATGCACTCGACTGTAGTATTGACTGTTCAACTATGTTTATGTGAAGCTGTTATTTTTATCTACAAGTAAAGAGCAGAGTGAGTCGAATAAACCGTCGGTCTCTCATCACCTCCACCTTGTTTTCTTTTTATATGTCACATAAATGTGCATATAAAACACGTTTAAGATGGAAAATACTTCAGGTTGACACAATGGCAAGAAAACGACAACTATAATATTATTAGTATTAGTCCTATTCTTTGTGTGTGTGTGTGTCAGACACTGAATCAGTGCTGATGTCTGTATTTTAAGCGTCAGGTAGTTGACAGACTGGGAGGAAACTAGGGCAAAGGTGAAGCTCAGACTCCACACCTGCACTGCTGCGTAATGACTCATCAGGTTTATTATTTCCTCAGACAAACCTCAACTATGACTTTCTCTCCTCACTGCTGACGCTCACTGTCGAGATGACAGTGTGTTCTGACCAAAAAGTATTTTATTGGACTTTAATTATTATTTTTCATTATCAATATCATCATTTTCAAGAGCTAATAACTGCTGTGCTGCTAATTTAGACCTTTCATGTTTGATTTGATATAATAAATCCACTAATCTGATGATCTTGATGTTCCAGGAGTCAGACCACTGTACATTTATATCAAATTTGAGGATCAACATCTTGATAAACACAGAAAAAGAAGGAAGCAGTAGGTCTAAACTTTATATCACAATGTAACTTAAAACATAAACATTAATGTTATGGTATGTTCCTTCCTTTTTTTTTAAATTTCAATATAAAAGCTTCTAAGGGTTAAAGGACTGGTCTGGAAATTTCACATAGTGCAAAGGAACTTTGCACTAAGGACATTTATTGAGTAAAACTGTAAAAATAAAACTAGAAAAAAATGTAACTCTTATCTGATTGATCAAAAATAGTCATTGCTCTTTTTCTGCCAGACTGAACCAGAATTAACTTATTCACTCAATAAATCCATAGCAAATACATATATTTCCTATACTATTTAAACCATCCGGCCCTCATATCATATACCATTCCATATAGAGAAGGAAGACAAATATGTAAGTGTGTGTGTGTGTGTGTGTACCTTAGAGGCAGGTGTTGCTGTATCTTGGAGATGAGCCCCATGCTGGGATCAGACTGCATGTACATAGTTGCCAGGATCGCTATGGCGACAAAAAGCCAGGAGGAAGGGCTGGCTGGGTAAACTCCTTTGATCACTCGGTTCTGTTACCAAGAAGAAGAAGATTTCCAACATACGTTGTGATGAGTGAAATGTTTTCACCTCTTTTACGGTGGTAAACTGGAGAAACAACTGGATTCATGTGAAGAATCTGATCGTTCCGTAACATCTCTCATGAGGGAAGTGACTGTGTAAACTTTCTAGTCATGACATTTTTGTGGTTTGAACAAAGTTTGACATTGTAACATGCGCTTGTTGTTTACTAGTAAGTATAACTATGACTAAACCAGCTGGGTGTTTGTCACCGCAGCAGGGCGACATGCATGTCACTACACGTTAGGAAGTGCTCATTCAGAGTGGCACGTGGAGATACACACCCTGTAATAAAGCTGTTTATGATCTGCTTCCTCATGCCTCCCACTGCTGTTTCCCTACACACTACTACACTGCTAGTCTGAGGTGGCAAAGGCAATAAATCACTGTTCCATAACAACAGAAGAAATGTAAACGATGAGTAGAGACACTGTGATGAACACATGGATGGATTTCCCATCATGCTTACCCGTATGCGGCTGACTCGTTTCTTCCACGACCGCACTCCGGACAGGTAGATCTGGTTCAGGGCCTGGTAGGACAGCTGCAGGTCAATGCCCTCTGGCGTTATGGTGAACTGGAACGCCACCGCCTGGTGGGCCTCCGCCATCGCTACTGGAAAGAAAAATTCGAAAACGTCATTGTTGCTCTTTGTCTGAAATGAGGTTTTATGAGGCAGCCAGCAGCTGAGTGTGTGTGTGTGTGTGTGTGTGTGTGTGTGACAACGGCCGAGTAATTGAATGTGTCAGAGGAATGTTGCTGCCTCAGAGTCCTGCAGCCACAACAACATGGAGGGAAAAGTAAAGTGATAAATATATGGGGTTATTTAGGAGACAAACAACTTTTTAAAATTGTTATAAATTAAAAACTTTTATCAGTTTCTTTCAGTCTGCTGAGGAAAATATACGTTATAAACAGCTGCTATAACCTACACTGTGGCATAGATACACTGACACTGATGATGTAATGGGGTTAATTTAGCTTAATGAACAGAAAAATGTTTTGTGTTTAGCTCAGGAAACAGAGATACTGGTTCCATTTCCAAGCAACCACCTGCTTGTGAATTATTTAATATGAGCTACAAGGTCTGGCGTCACTCTGGCTGCCGAGCAGCTCAGAGACTGAGAGACAACCAGCTGATAACAAACTGACACGATGCGAACATACGGACGTGTTGTCTTCTTTGAAACGCTGCAACGGCTTCAATGGACTGTGTGATGCTGTTATCACGGCACTAAGCAGCACTGTGGATGGAAATGAATGAAGAGAAAACTGATCATATAGTTCATTTATTTATTTTACCACTGAGTTCACTCCTAATGGCTTCTGTTTGTTACTAACATCACAGCTAAACTTACAGTTTAAACTATATCCCTTCTTCCACAAGTAACCCAAACACTTTCTGGATCGCCTGCCGGTTTCCACGGCAACAAATCACAACATAACAAAGTGACACTACCAACACACTCAACAAGATTGTATCTGTAAGACTCAACACCGTAATGTAACTTCAACATCACGATCAGCTGTTTTCTCTAATTCCAGTGACTCAACATCTTTTTATTTGATGATTTCAGGTCAAAACTCAAAACTATTTTGCCTAAAACAGATAAACACAACAACTCACTTCATCTTGAAACTTGAAACCATCAAAGTTAGCCAGACTTTTGTTTATGGATTTTGGTGTTTAATTCTGCATTTTATTAAAATAATCCCTTAAAACAAGCTGAAACAGATGATGAGGTGAACCAGTCACTGGCAGGTAAAGTGGACTCAACTCTCACTCACACACACTCAGGAATGTATAAGCTTCCCTGTTCATTTTACACTGTACGCAAATAACTGCAGGAGTCAGCACAGTAACAATTACATCATTAAGTTTTCTGCTACACTAAGTCTGCTGACAATACCAACGCACATCAGGGTTCATGCCTCACAGGTACTAGAGCTGGTGCAGCGGTTCTACATTTAAAATGTTAATTAAAACCAAGGAGATCGTCCTTGACCTGATCCCAGGTCTGTCAACGATCACAGCCCAGTGTGTATTCATGGACAGAGTCAAACAGGTCACACACTCAAGTACTTAAGCATCAACTCAGCCTGTCTGCTGCGATGGGCTCATCATGTGGAGTGTGTTTGTTCAAGGACTGGTCAACGGTTACACCTGCTACTAAAACATCATGCTACGATTCTAGTATTTCCTTAGTATTTCGAGTATTTCCTTCCTGTTTCAGCTTGTTTAAAGGGATTCATAAGGAAGATTAAGCACTAAGTATTTCGTTCAGCATCATGAGTGGCCCTGTCGTCCTCACTGGCAAAATTTCCATAGAGTTGATGAACATAAATCTTATTTTATTAAATTCTTTTTAAAGGATTTTAAAAGAATTAAATGATTACTAAGACTTGTGTGTAGAACTTTCATGGAGGAGAATAACTTTTATCCTTTGTCCTAATCTTTATCTTGGGGCGTTTACATACTACGAATGATTGTAGTGTTTTTTTTTTTTTTTTTTACACACCCAGCCTTCAATATTGAAAACTCAAATAAAGGTCACTTCCTGTTTGAAAATATTACTCAACAAGTCACAAGGTGACACCATTTGTCATATGAACACTTATAACAAGAAAAGATTTCATTTCTGTCTGCGTTAATGACTGCGGGTCCAAACTCCTCAAGATGCCGAGTCATTTGTTGTGTCCCAAAGAGGGCTGGATCTTATGAAGCATTTCCTATTTACTTATTTTACTTCCCCAGAGTATTTATGTTGCTCTCTACCACTCTACTCTTGTTACCTAGTGACAACAACAACAACAATAACAACAGAGCCTGTCGGTTGCCTTTACAAGGGGAAAAAAAAATCATCATGAATGTTATCTATTGCAGATAAAATGTTTTATGAATCATTATAATAGATGAAATACACTCATCCATCACGGTTCCTGTTACTTCGGTCACACAATGAATCTGAGCAAGACACCTTAACAAAAAAAAAAGTTCATATTCCTGAACTTTCTTCACATTTAACATCAGGAGACTTTGCAGAATAAATACATGTGTCGTTTGTGTAGATGAAGTGAAAAATGTCTTGATTGTGTCAGTTTTAAAAGTGACCATTTCCTGTATTTGCTCCAGAGTGTTAGAGGTCAGTTAACATTGGAGTCTATGGGGCAGTTGTTGTTCAACGACTGTGAGTTTAAAAACCATAAGTCTTATCGATGAAGTCGTCATACTGTGTGAAACAGCACTAATTTATCTACATTAGCCCCACAACAGCTTCAATCGACAAATATTTAACAGGAAATACCCCCTGCTGGTTCTCTTTTTTTCTGAGTCTCCTCACTTTCTCATATAACTTCTGTGACTGTTGACAGTTATGACAACTAAAAAAGGACTTTGAAGTATTTGTTATTTAACTATATAATGACAGCTCTGAACCATAACTGTCAGATAAAAAAAAAAAGAGAGAAAATGCCTCTGAGAGGAGGAGCAGTGGTGCAGTAATGCACAGCTGTGCAGATGAATAAGCCTCTGGCGCGTACTGGATGATGACAGGACAACTGTACGGCAACAGTGACGCAGCCTGTAAAAGTAGGTCAGTGTATAATCACTGTAGGATCAATTGCAAGCATTTATATGTGTTTTAGTGCAGTTGATCTCTACATATATGCAACTTCCTGTGGCTATTTCACTGTGTGCGCGTGTGTGTGTGTGTGTGTGTATGTATGCGTGCAAGCAAGCGAATAAATGAGATGGAGAGAATCAAAGTGGGAGGAAAAACAATGGCACAGTTGAGGACACTTTAACTCTTTGGATACAGAATTAGTTGTGTATTTCTGACAATCTACAAATTATTAACATTCATGCAAAATATTGTCCTAAGTCTAACCAGGCCTGGAACAAGTGTCTAACTCCATACAGACGCCAAACCAGTGCTCTGACGAATAGCCCGTCTATCATACTATCGCTGCAGATAAGACTCTAATCTGCACACAAAAATTTGACAAATGTTATCCAGTAGCTAGTTTTTCCCAGCTCTCCATGTAGTGACACATCTTAACCAAATACAGCTCCAGTTTGTGTCTCACTATTATCACCACCACTACATGTGGGTCAGGGAGCACCAAGCATATGATTTTTACTACAAAAATAGAAACCTTTGGTTATTTAAAACCCTGCAGCTTGTGTAACAGCATTTAAAACAGACTATTCTCTTAGTTTCTATTCGCTCTAACTGACAAAAATATTCATGAAACGCACGTATCTCGTTCCTGATTGTAGTGTATATTCATATAAATAAATATATGTGTGTGTGATAGTAAAGCTGTAGACATGAGCTGGAGAACTGGTTTTACCTGCAAAGGCAGAAATACGACGTGTGCGTGCGGACACATAAGAAATGTGCGGGAAGAAACGTGCGTGCACGAGTCTCTCTCTCACACACACACACACATATACACACACATGCTCGGTGAAGACAGTAACTTCAGACACACAAGTGTAATATTGGTGAAACAGCCTGTATTTTGTTAAATATACACACACCGCAGACGTTATTGAAGTTATTTAAGAGCTAAAAACCGCATAATGTTGCCGTTTGCGGAGTGTGTTTTTTTTTACTAACTTAAACGTTAGCTAGCAATAAATTAGCACAGAAATGTAAAGCTAGCGTCACACTTCTGTTAGTGTTGAGGGCTGCTATTATTAACTCGCGATAAAAAGCGTCTGGATGCACGCGAGTTAAAGTTTTTTTTTAATAAAGTTTTATATAAAGTAGCAGCAGTAAGTGACGACATAAATAACAGTAACATTAATTGTCACCAAATGTTTACACTAGCTGACATTGGTACCTGTTTGAACGTAAAGTAAGGGCGATAGTTCGTCCTCTCCATCACTGACGGTATAAACAATAATACAAACAAACACACACACACACATGCAACATACTGGTGTGAAAGTACAGTGAGTTGGTGTGTGTGACCCATTGTAATCTCGGTGCTGTTCAACACACAGAGGTCCATTCATGCTCGGCTCCATCGCCCACCCTGCGCGATGCGATGCGCAGCGGCCGGAGCGCTCACTAAAATAAATGAAAAATAAACCTCAAACCAGCTGATTGATAAAACACGTGTTAAATGTTTACCTGAAGTTAATTTGATGAGTTTTCTCGGTGAGAAGACGGATAAAGATAGAGAAAGAGCCGTGTGTTGTGGACCCCTCCCTTCTTCTTGTTCTTGTTCTTCTTCCCGGGTCTGCCGCCTCCTCCTCTGCTCGCACCGGAGACCGAAGATGGGCCGAGAATGACAAGATGAGTCACTACGCACCGAGGTTTTAAAAACACACCCGGCTCAATGTGGGCGTTCACTTTGACGCTTTAATGTGTAAACTGTGGCTATTACTGCGGGATGTAACCATTAAGATAGGAGACGATATGATAAGATGTGATGCTTTCTGTTTTATGTTATTTTATCAGCCACATCCGCATGAGTTATTATAAATAATAATATAAAACAATTTGTTTCAAATAGCTTTTTGAGTGTCTCAATTTGTACATAAATACATTATTGACAGTGTCGAGGTCAAAGTGAGAAGTCTTTCTTTTTCATTTCCTCCTCGTGGGCACGCTTTAAATGACGTCACACACCGAAACCAGCCCACTCCTGACACATGGAGGAAACTTCACGTTTAAAGAAGACAACAGGCACCTGATATAACATTACAACACTCACGGTTATTAAAGGCTCAGCAAGCTTTGGCAAAATTGACCTAATTTATTATATTGAATAAATTATTTTTATTTTATTTTCCCAAAGCTTTCACATTTAAAATAATCAAATTCATTCAAACAACAAAAAAAATGATTTAAAAAATGTCTAACATGCACTAGAAAAACCTAAATCATTAATTTAATTACCGATAGGGAATTGAGAAATAGGTATTTATTTATTGTTGTTGTTGTTTGTTATCGTTTTTTCAGGGTGTAGACTGAGACTCATGCAGAATTGGAGTCAAATGCTCCTTTTGATTATGATTGTATATATGAACTACTGTTGACATTATGGGATGCATACAATTCCATGTGCATTATTGTTTTTGTACAATTGTACAAATAAAAATATCATAGCAAACAACAATGTCACAGTCCAAATAAGAGAAAAGCTTTGTAGGAATACTTTTTTTTTTTTTTTTTAATTAAATGAACATATATAATGTGTCTATGAGTGAACTTTTAAAATCAAATGGCTGCATCCTGTGGCTTCATGATGACTACATTCAACATACATGAGACCACATCAGTCTCCTCATTGAGCTCTGAGTGTTTCTCAGAGTTGCTTCACCTGCTGCTCAGCAGGTGTCCTATATTATATCATAAATCTAAATGATAACCTGTTGAACTCAAGTGTAATATTGCTGTTTGCCGTCATTCAGAGTAAAGATATTTACCGATCACAAACATCTTTGCGTATTTCCATTGTTGTTTATTGGTCAGGTTTATTTCTCACAGGCAATAATAATCATTGTCATAATAGTGCACTTTTCCTTTTTTGTAATTATACTACAGACATTTCTCTTTGTCGATGTTGTCGTCGTTATTTTTGTCTTTAGCTGTTTTCTCGACCCACCCTCCCCCACACACACCTCCTCCCTCTCCTCCTCCCTCCATTTTGTTTTTGTATTTTGTTTCAGACGTGATGAATTACTCCAGAGTAAACAAAAAAAACAACATTTTTTTTTTCTACTATGTGGAGTGGAGGGTCACGAGAGGAGGGGGTGGTCGTGGACAGACTGTGGTGAGGGCAAATATTGAATGGGAGACGAGAGATTACAGTCATACAATCCTATTTGCAGAAGAAGAAGAATGAGCGTTAATGATGATGAAGAAGAATGGTGCGGTGGCTACAATGTTGATAAAAGATAGTGAATGCTACATAGATATGAATGGCATACAATGGAGACAGAGATAGGCATACAGTGTATACAAATGTATACAGCATCGGCGTTGAAGTATACAGTGTATAAAATGTATACAAGAGGGGAGGGGGGAGTTGATTATATAAGGGGGTGACATATGTGCAATTAGGACGAGGATGAGCGTGGAGCAGGATTCAAGAGATACAAAGTGGAGGGAGAATGGGGTGAGTAGCAAATGTGAAGTGTATGGGTGGATGGGGTCGTAAAGGAGGATGAGAGACGAAGGGAGGGAGGGGTGAGATTTCTTTCAGTAGGGGAGGTTAGCGGACAGGGGGACGGCCTCAGTTGCAAATGTGCCGACGGTCCCCGTTGTGTCTTTGAATGGAGCGAACTCTTTTTCTTTTTTTTTCTTCCCATTTATATCCTTTAACTAGATTCTTTCCTCCTAAAGGTGGATGCAGGTGAAGTGACTCTGACCTCGTGTTCAAAAAAATATAACACTCTCTTTAATGTGTGTGTGTGTGTGTGTGTGTGTGTGTGTGTGTGATGTAACTTTAAATGTCTATGACCTCTGACCTTCCTGATGTGTGAGCCTCACTGTTGGAATCTGCTAAGGGGGCCCTCTGTTAGCACTAACGCATCCATTTCAAAATGTGAGGGGGAAAACACATTTACATGTAATGTTTAACACCAGTACAGGCTAAACATTTTGTCAGGATAAACAGGTCAACAGTTTCCCCCACAGAGCTTTTCAAAAAGAGCTATTTCATTATCAAAACCTCACCTGAGACTACGATGCTAAACAGACAGGATGTGTTTAAAATGTTCAGTTTGCATTTAGATGTTAACACGCAGTATAAACTCATTCTAGGATATTGAAGTGAAACAATTAAGACAGAACAGAAACTTTCAGGTGAAACTGTAAATGGGCATTTCTGCCCAATCTGACAAGAGACTGAGACAAGAGACAACTGAAAGTCAATTAGGAACATGTACAGTGGTTTCAGTGGGGTATTGGTTAGCATGAAAAAAAAAAACACTAAATGTTTTACAGGGAATGAAAACGAAGAAAGAAGAAAAACAATGTTTGCTGTCACTGTTCATGAATGATTTAATGCCGGGAATAAGGCTAAACACCTGGTGCCATGCTAGCACTAGCAGCTCAGGCGTGGCAGAGGCTTTTGAGCTAAAACGCCAGCATGCTAACCAACATGCTAACAAGGACAATGCTAACATGCTGATGTTTAGCGGGTATACTGTCTTAGTTGAAAAGTGTGTGTGGTTTTAGTGGGAGAGAGCATGCTAACGTCCCGCTAGTTAGCTCTGAACACAAAGTGAAGATGAGGCTAATGGAATGTTAGCATCAAAGCTAATGGACAAATCCAAATGTCCAAAACAAACGTCTGCATTGAAGTCGGACAATCTCAAAGTCATAAGGAAGGTATGCGACATCCAGAATTTTTTTTAGGCCAATTCATCCACTGGATAAAAGAAAAGTGTCGACCTGCTGGTGTTTGGCTGCTCTGCAGTGTCTGACATCTTAAAAAGTGACATTTCCCTGTCTTCACCCGTCTCTTGCTACGCTACTCCATTCATGAAAAAAAAAAAAATCACACTTTTAATAAATACATGGTAAATAAATAAATAAATAAGTGCATACATACATACATAAAAAATTCAATAAATATATGGAACAAAAATATGTTTACACATCTTGCAGTCATTTCAAAAAAGTATGTTGACATTCACGTGGTTAGCGCCGCCCTCTATTGCTGGTGGCGGACGCGAAAACATTTTTAAAAAACCCACACAAAGACGAGATCAGAGTAGAAGAAATGGGAATGGAAAGTAGAAAAAAAAAAGAGTATGATTTCATTCTTTATGTGTGGCTTCATTTTATCCCCTCCCCCCTCTTGAGTCCTTTTTCACATCTTCCCTCATGTGAAAAGTACATTATTTGCAAATCACCACCTCTCTCTGTCTCGCTCTCGCTCTCTGGTCACCCTCCATCTCTGCTTTCACAGGCAGAAAGGGCTGCGGCTTTTGTTGGGGTTTCATCATTCTGCATCTGTAAAAGTTGTGGGAAAGGTTTTGGTTGCCTAATTGTTATTCTAAAAAGATTAAACACTAGTTTGGCCTGTCTGACTAGCCTCTTTATTTTAGGTCCACCATTTTAAAGTACTGTTTACTGTTTACATTACATGGCTTTTAATCATTTTCATCTCAGTTAAAGGAGAGGACAAAGGTTCACATGGCCATACGTACATTTAAGGAATTATTGGTCACTGTAATTATTCATCTCCACAACAAACATCTTTCCAGAAATAATCACAAAAGTGTCACAGAAACGGTCAGCGGGCAGCAAGATCACAACCACTTGCACCATTATCTGGATAAAATTCATCCATTTGCTCTAATGCTAATACGCTAATAACTTGTACACAGAATTAGAGCTCTTCCCATATTGAATTTCCAAAAAATATTCACCGTAACAATATTATAGCAATAGCTAAAACATTGCTTTTAAGGCTAATCAATCAAATATGTCTTTTTTTTTTCTGGCAAACACTGGAGTTAAACTCAAAATATGACCAGCAGTAGTAATACCATTAAGGAGTATATACCAGATGTTTTGGTGGAAAGAAATGGAAAAGATTTGATACATGCTTGTGAATTTCATTTTTTTCCCCCCGAAAGTCACAAACTTTAGTATTTTTTGATGACATCATTTGTAAATTTCAACAAACTCCAGACATAGCACACATCAGATATAGCTAAAGACTGTAATGCCAGTAGGGAAACATTGTTAGCTAGCTGTAGCTCGCTAGCTAAATAAGCTATTATTAGCTTCATGAGTTAGGTGAAAACTCAAACTTTCATTCATTTTGTTTTAAAACATGAAGCATTAAAATAATCTTAAATATGTAGCTGACGGTACTGTGCTAAAAGAACAAAAAAGAAATAAATGTAAAGTTTAACTAGCCTGCTGTGAACACTTTAGCTGCTAAGCTAACTCGTGGCTGTGGCTTACACCCTTTTTCTGTCAAAGTGCAGTAGGAAGGCATCATTACAACAAACAATAACTCTTTCATTGTATGTATGGCACGTCAATGTTGTATTAAGACTAAGTTAGACTAAATCCTCTCCAATAAAAAAAAACTAAAGACTTTCATTTTCATGTCTAAGATAGCTTAAGTTTGTTTCTTTTATCTATCCTTCATTTTGTTTTGTGTCTATCTATTCATCTCCCCGTTTTCCAGTGTGACCTTTACTTGTGAGAGATTCTACCTGTGGTGTGATTAGTGTCCTGAAAATGGGGCTAAATCTAACTCGCTATCCACTTAATCTCCTCCGTTAAAGGCAATACGGTATCATAGCTTTATAACTGTGGGACTATGATTCTCATACACTCAAGGAAAAGTTGTACTACATAATTTCTTATTTCTTCATTCCTCCTCTGTTCTCAGACTCCTAGGTTGTTTAAGTACAGCATTAAGGTTGCTAATTATATGTAGGTAAAATCCACTTTACCTATCTAGTCTAACCCGCGACTTGTCCTGTTAACCCTGGTCCTTTTCTCTAAAAGACATCATTGTTTTGTTGCTCTACTTGAGAATACACACTTTGTCTTCAATTGGAAAGTGAGGAGAGAAGAGGAGAGCAAGCTTCTTGTCATGTGACTCCTCGTGTTTGGTCAGGTGATGATCCAGGTGATTTTGGCTACTCAGGAAATGATAAATGAGAATGATTTGAGGTGCTTGAGGTGTTGTTGGCCAGTGTCTTCCTGTATTGTTTTGACCGACTGTTTGACCGATGGGAGATTTCCTGTTGGATTTAAACCACGTGTAGCATGTGATTGGTCGGTGGGAAGGTAATGTGCTTTCTTGATTTGTCGGAGTGGGTGAACTATGTGTTTCCCTGGCTGTGAGCTTTTCCTATATTTCTCTATTAAGGTGGGACCTTTTGGACATCCTTGTCTTTAGACTTGTCCCTCTAGTGTGAAGCCGCCCTTGAAGGTTGACTAAAAATCAGCTCAACCTGTCTCCGCCATCTGTGGGGAATTCTCTGTCATATCCTTAGATCAGCTTCAAGGAAAAAAAGTCCCCCTCCTCCATCCCATTGCTAGGGAGTAATGGTAGGAAGCAAGGCAGGAAGTAAGGAATCAGGTAAGGAAACTATGTGGGAAGGACAGAGGGAAGGAAGAGAGGAAGGCCTCTCTTCAACGACATTCTTTTCAGGGATGAGACTGCGTCCCATTGGACGATGAGAGGAGTCTGGTCTTGTCTTTCCCTGACCCTCGCCTTTGTAAGGCGGCACTGCTGCTGCTGCTGCTCCCGCTTCCACTTCCACTGCCACTACCACTTCCGCTGCCACCATCTGCTGCACGTTCCCTCTCTCCTCGTTCCCGATCTGATCCACTTTCAGAGCGCCGAGAGTTCTGACGGGACGGCGTGCTGGGCTGGCGGGAAACCTGACCGTTCTTCTCATCTGAGAGGTAAAATCAGAAGTGAGGACAAGAAGCGAAACAAACCAACTACTGGTACGTTTATAGTGTATATGTGTTACTCACCAGCCAGTGCCTGCACAGAAGGCTGATCGTGAGTACTCAGGAGCTGAGCCTGAATAGTTTCCACAACCCTTTTGAATCTACGACTGGGACCTGAGAATGGAGAGATTCAACTTGTCAGCCATTTTAGGTTCGAGTTGTCGAGTTGTGACACAAGTCTTGACTGTGACAATTCAAACTGAAATGAGAGAAATTCAAACTCCAGCATGTAAACTGGTCATGAACTGGTGCAATTAGAATTACAAATTCATAGTTGTACCACTTGACCAAGTAGTTCAAGTGAGTTAGTCTGTAAACTCTTGATATATAGACAAAAAAATTTAGTCCATGGTGACATTTGATCAAAATCTGATCAGTTCCTTGAGTCCACATGAACATTTTGAACGAACCCCTCAAGATCTTCCAGAAATATCACATCCAAAAATGCTCTTTGTCAGGTCACAATGACCTTTGACTTTTGGACAAAATCAAACCAGTTCTTTTAGTCTGATTGAGTTTTGTGCCAAATTAAAACAATTCTCTCAAAGTGTTCCTAAGAGGCCACAATCCCAAGAATGGGACAGACAGACAAAACAAAAACATATGGTCTCTTAGACTCCTCCTCACAATCTGTCCATTGATCGGCACAGGATCCTCCATTTTCCAAAAGAACTGATTAGTCAGTAGGTGGCAATAGTGGATATATTTGCAAATACCCAAAAGTTAAGTGGATACCCACCAATACTATACTGTCATATTCGTCCAGAGGCAGCAAAAACAATGGAGACTTCAGTGATAGCAGTTAAGGTTATTTAGATACTATACACACTGTGCTTTTATTTCATCATATCCCCATGAAAATGATGAAACCCTTTCGCTACTTCCTTTTATTTCTTATGAATGTTTCATATCTCCAGCTGTTTAAACATGTTTGTCCACCTGTTATTAGAGTGAAGGTGACACTGTAGATGCCCATCTCTCTTCTTCCTTCCCTCTCTGCTCGTTCCCTCTCTCGCTCCCTCTCTCCCTCAGAGAAAGCAATGTCCACCTTCACAAGACAAGGACAAGAAACAATACAACAAGACAATCAAACTTTTCACAGTTAGAATGGAAATGTTTATCTAAAATGTGTTGAATTAAAAGAATTCAAAATAAAATAATACCTGGAACTTGACAGGCTTCTGGAAGACAGAGGGACCGCCAGAAGACTTGTACTCTGCCCGGAAACTGTTCTGAGACACCACACTGTGGCTGAGGGACGGGATCTGGACGACCAAAAAAAAAAAAAAAAAACATTTGGAGCAAAAAGATAAAATGCTCAATCTGTACTTTCAGAGGCAAATACAGTAACGCTGGTAGTGGCTGTGGTTAATCAAAGCTGGTCAGTACTTACAGAGAGAAAGGCATGGACGATGTCAGCCTTGATGGAGCTGAGTGGTTTGTCTCTAATCAAGACAAAGATCTGTTCGTCTTTCTCCAGACTGATGAAGTTACCAAACCAGGACTTCTTGGCCAATCTGCAAACAAACAAACAAGTGTTCAATGTTCAATTAATTGTAACTTCACAATTGAAAGTAATTGAACTTCACATAAAATAGTACAAATCTATGTCCTTAGTCTGTCAGGACAAGAGCAAAGTAGCTGAAACTGCAGTTGGTGCAACAATCCTGGCAACAATAACCTCAATGATCCTGTAGATGTGATGCAACATCTTCATAAACTCCTGAAGAAACCAGAATTACCACCTTGTAGTTGTACTCCTCCACCAACCAGTCCAATGTGCAAATTTTGTCAACAAATGCAACACAACAAATGCTGATGAAATTTTGTATCTAGATGAAGTAGATAAAGTGAGACGTGTCTGCACTTACTCTGGACTGGACTCTGGAGTCAAACTGGACATGTCCTCTGATGTAGGGACTAAAAAAGACAAAACAGACAGAGAGAAGAGCAGGGGGAATAAGAAAAGGATAGTGAATCTTGGTGACAGGCACTAATTTAATTGTCCTAATTAGAAATTATCACAGCATCAGACATTATTCAACATCGCCCCAGGCTTCAGACTGGAGTCCGTGCTAGTTTCTTGGTAATAATAGAGTCTGCAAATGCAGAGTAGAGAGTTCAAAACATCAGTGGAGCATGAAGACATAACGTTTGTATAATTATCTCCTTTCTGTCTCAGCTTCACTCACCTTGCAGTTTGCGCCGATGGAAGCGCGGTGAGCCCAGCAGGTTGTTTTTGAATGAGTTGAGTCTTGTTCTCCAGTGGGCGGAGCTTGAGGCAGCCATACCACCGCTGCCGCCTGGGCTGGAGGGCGGGGTCAGTGACAACGAGGCCCCTCCGGCTCCGTCCGCTCTGGAAGAAGAAGACGACGAGGAAGAGGAGGGAGGCGTGGTGGAGGAAGGGTGTTGCATTTGGTGCACAGGCGTGCCCAGAGGAGTGGGCAGTGGCGAGCCCTGCGGAGTGACCTGTGAAACAGGAGGAGGGGTGGACGAGTTAGAAGACGAGTGGACGTTCTTGGACTTGAAGACGGATGGAGAGGGGAAGTTGAAGAAACGTGGGATGGGGGACAGGAGCGGGGACGGAGATGGGGACGGGGAACGTGGAGTCTGAAGAGGAAGGGACTTCATGGAGTGAAGCTGGGGCCGGTCAGCGGGGCCTTTTGAGGGCAGGGTCTGGGTTTTTGGGTCAGGCATCGGGCGGGTAGGCCGAGAGGTGGTGGCACTTCCGGGTTTGGGGTCTTTGGAGGAGGAAGCAGAGGTGACTTCTGATTGGCTGAAAGTGAAGACCGGGCTCTGATGGGCAGACAGAGAGAGATGGGGAGAAGACAGAGGGATGGACAGAAAGTAATGGTCATGATTTATGATTCATGGACACAATTCTTAAACAAGCCTCGATCACAAATGCCACATGGAATCTGAATCTTGGGTATAAGTGTGTGTCATTTAATTCCTTAAACTGTCTCTGTCCATGTCAGCTTTGTAGGAGGCAACATGGTGTGTCCATGAAATGAGGATGTGCATGGCTGAGAAAGCGACAGTATGATGGAGAGGCATGACTAGCGGTGGCTGTCTGAGCCGGTTATTCAAGAAACAAGACTGTGACAGGAAATTCGGTTTTGTTTTGTTTTTTTGATGGCAAAAACTGATATATCTATATTGAAACTGGTGGTGATACATCACACCACAATGTACAGAGCAAACTCATTTAGACTAAACTGGATACTTTTCATAAGTTAAAAGACAGGGCTGCTATAGCTAGTGCTGTATTTTCTTTTTAGTGTCAACAAAATACGACAAAAGAACAAAATTAGCAATGTTTTAGAATGTAGCTTCATAGAATAAGTGGTGGTGTTGTTCGCTTGCTAACAGCTTCAGCCATTGCTGTATTAACAACAGAAGACATTACACCACGTCATTTGAGCAGCAATACTTCTTGGGCTACGCTGTTGGGTAGTTGGGTAGGCTGCTAACATCTGTTTAGGCTAACATTAGCTAGGTACCAATAGAAAAAATGTCCATATCGTCCCTTCAACTAATTAATGAAAATATATACTATCAGGGGTAATAAGATTTAAAAAATATTCTTTTACTCCACAAAAACTGTTGTGCTGGTAAGCTAGCTAGTTTCAGGCTACCAGCAGCAGTTAGCTTACTAGTACTGGAAACAGTCAGCTGGGCTGTCAAAGCTAAATCTACCAACAGTACTTCTGAAGCTATGCCTCCAAATACAATAGTTTTGCAATGTTCACATTTTACTTACCTAGTCTTTGTGCTAAGCTAAGCTAACCAGCTGCTAGTGGTAGCTTCACACATGTAGCAAAGACATGACAGGTATGTCTTTTATGATCTTGATAAAGTCTTGTAACATATGGATGGCATAGCGCACATCAAACACTTTAGAGGAAACAAATATTAAGTGACAAAATTAAATAATAAAATGCTGGAGGATGTTGCTTCTGTTTGTGACCGAAATGCTTCCTTCATTGTGGTGTACACAGACAAATGATGGTAATGTAGACCAGATTAGAGGAAAGAAAAGATCTGAGTTAAAGTAAAGTGAAGTTCTTACCCTGGGGCTGCTGAGAGGACTGGAGGACAGACCTGTGGACGCTCCACTGACCGAACGAGACCTTTTAAAGAAAGTGACAAAGACCATGAGTCATTGAGGTGAATGGGACTTTCAGGAGCAACTGTCAAAACTGTCTAGTTTACAATCTTAATCAATTAGTTAAAATGTCAGGATGGATCAGTCCAGGTTCATACCTCTGGCTGTGTGCATTAGTGTCCAGGGCCCTGCGAGGTGGAGTTGGAGACTGTTCTGTGACACTGAGGACTTCAAGGCTCTTCCTCTCTGGACGACAGCGGCCATGCCGAGTCAACATGGGAGAGTCCACACGTTTCCTGGGCGGATCTTTAAGAAGAGAAACAACAAAAAGATAGATTTTTAGATTTTGTTCTTTTTATAATCCAGCTTTTTTTGCCATGTGGCTCTTACCAGCATCATTTCTGGGTGGCAGGTCCTCGTCCTCATAGCTGGGGTACCGCTCCTTCCTGTCCAACAGGAGGTAGTAGATCATCTTCTCCTGATTCTCCCTGAACAGACACGTAAAGAGACACAGAAGACAAAGGTTAGAAACATAGTATTTTATTTACTTATCTTAGTCTAGTTCACATTTTAGCCCATTAGCCAAAAAACTACTTTAGTAAAGTAGTATAGTTTCAGCCTGCTGTCATAGATTTGGCCACCAGGGGGCAGAGTAACAAGATAATATTGTCACTATCCGTTGTTCGTACGTTCCAGTCTTGTCACTGCGATATCTCAGTAACGCCATGAGGGAATAATGACACATTTGGTGCTAACGTTCGCTTGGACTTAAGGTTGTTATGAACCTCACAAAACACGTCTTTGCTCATTGAATGTGTATCTAAAAATACCTCAAAGGAATGTCTTTAAATATTGGACAAACATTAACTCAGATTCAAAAATACACTGTTTACTTTTTGGGAAACAAAGGACAAACAATGACAATGACCTCATGTTGGTGAACACAGGAATACCAAACGCTATTGACTGGCTCTATCTGTCTATCTGTTTATCTGTCTGTCTGTCTGTCTGTCTATCTATTCTTAGATAGAAATTAAAATTCAAATTCCCTGTCTTTTACCATCCACACAACTCAACTAGCTGGCAGCTACAAAGTCAAATATTCACCTTAAGTTCTGGACAAGAAAATCAAAGAAATGAGCTGAAAGAAGTTGAAACTCTCTACAGATGCTCACATTACATAGTCAATAAATCAGTGTTGATATAGAAAAATGTATTAGCAAAGATTTAGTCAAATTGCTTATGTTCTTGTTAAACAGAACCACACTGCTGTTGCTGCTGCTGTTCTGTGAACAGTGAGAGGTCACATGAGTTTGGCAGATAAATAATGAACAGAGAGAAAGACAGTGAGATAAAAGAGGCATTGTTGATATTGCTGCTTTTGTTCTTGCCATTCCAGGCAGATTAATGATGTCAATAATTGACTGACCACAGGGAGACAAACGCGACAATGACAGAGACAGAAAAAAATCAAACACAAACAGTTCTGACGTTGTGTTTTCTTCCTGATGCACCTGTCTTCATATGATTTGAAACTGTTGGTCTGATGATTGAATTGTTATTGCCACGTTTTTTTGCATATACGCTTTTTCGACATTCAAAGTGGGAAATGTTTGATGGGTTATATTTACTCACTCCTCACTTGTAAGGTCCTGTGTGAGTTTGACCCGGTCTCTGAAGCAGCCCAACGAGTACATGCTCTCCAGCACGTCGGGGTCCAGCTCTGATAAAGACAGGATCCTCTTCACGCACACGCGGCGAGGGGGCGGCTGCTCTGGACAAGGTTCATTACGACCACCCCTGACAGGAAAACATTAGCCCGTGTGCAGTTACAAACAATAAGATCATGATAGACTATGAGATCCAACATTAAGCAGCTCTAACATCCCCAGACAGATGACTAAAAGTAACATTCTATCAATAAATGTTCATTACAACTCACTATAATACAAATATATTGATGTAATCAATAGTTTTCAGAAACTTGTACTGACTGATTGCTATAGATCTATAATTATATTCGGACACAAAACAATTATATTACAATCATAACTCATATAATGTACATTCCTAGCAATAACTATAAGTTACAAAAGTGCTTTATTATGTGTATTTTGCATTTACAATATAATTTTCAAAACAAAGTAGCGTAAAAAGTCCATTATTGAGATTTTGTTTAGATTTTTTTTACAGTGTAGTATGCCAAAAAAAAAAAACCACTGTAAAACTATGGTTGTATTTTTACTCAATTAAAAGATTTCAATACTTTATCTACCACTGCCAAATGGTGGACATGCAGACAAAGTGAAAGAAAAATGAACTTACTGATACCAGTTGTGTTTCTGTATTGCTTCTAGCTGTAATGTAAATATAAAAATAGACAATATTAATAAAAATAGCTGATTTAACCCTGAAATGACACATCAGCATCAGTTCAGTCATGACTCAAACTCAATGTTTTTCCTTATTGAGGTTAAAGCTTTAAGTCAACATTATAGTTACACTTTAAATGTTAAATATAGCTGCTGTTTTCTGCACAGTGGTTGTAGATGGTAAATGGAACAGACTGCATTTATATATACAGAGCTTTTCTGGTTTTAATGACCACTTAAAGTGCTTCACAATTCACCCGTTCACATTTATCAAAATATGTTCACACACCGCTGGAACATCATTGACGTTGGTGGAGTTCGGTATCTTGCCCAAGGTCACTACTGTATGCAGGTCCGAGGAGCCTAGGTTTGAACCACCAACCTTTTGATTAGTGGACAACCTGTTCTAACTCATCTGTGGGAAAGTATCAATGTGTAGTCGCTTATTTCTATTTCTGTGACTGTGGTAAAAGTTTTCTTCTAGCAGTCCTCAAGTCCCCACCCTGCAGTAGGACTGCATACAGTCGCAGCCATCACAGCACTACTGAGCTGTATCTCTAGGGAGAGTGCTGGAGTAATGGAGCAGCTGCAGTTCTGCAAGCATGTAAAAAGTCAAAAGTGGGCCTGCTGTGAACTCTCTATATTTTTAAATCTGCGGAGAGGAAAGTATCTTACAGCTGTGTGTGCTGTATGCCACCCAGAGACACTCCAACATCCATGTTTCTTTACTGAAATGACTGCATGACAAAGATGTCTGGGTTCATTTGCTGATGCTGTACTTGTTCAGTACCGATACAGATAGAGTGGTTTGACATGTGTCTTCTTGCGTGGACAGTGGTTCCCATAGAGAGAACTAGCAGACAAACAGAGACAAAGGGAGACAGTCTGACCTGGTTTCAGGCTCCATTAATCAACTGCTCATCAGACAAACCCACAGCTTTGATGAAATCTGCTGTTTTAGCTGGATGACTAACCCACCACACTTTTTTCTTTTCTTGCATTTATTTCACCGGCACCATGCCAACCACATTATCACTGTCACTTCTGGCTTTATAAACACAAATTCATTTCTACTCCACATGCATGCTCTCTCCCAGCACTTCTCTTCATAATGTGAGTGGGATTTCTTCTAGCAGTCCTTTCACTCAGTCATTCACTCAACCCCTCCCTTCCGTGTCTCTCTCGACTGCCACTCTCTTTTCAAACCTCGCTTTCAGGATGGAGAGTTGGCATTTAGGTGATTCTCCCTCAGCGAATCCCTCCCTCCATCCATCTGTCTTTTCATATTGTACATCTTAGTCTCTGTGAGTCTCTCTTCTTGTAAAACTGTTAGCTCAGGGCATGTCATGTCATGGCTGACTTCCGTCCAGCCTTTAAGTAACACCTCAGGCTCATTCTTCTGCTTTGGTCTTTGTGCCATGTTCATTTTTTCCCTCCTACGTCTGTGGGGTCTTGTGTCAAGGATCATTTCTGTCACGTCTTGAAATGAAGCCCAAGGGCTGGCTCTTTTTATTTTCTTTCCTTCCTTTTAAATGTCTGGCTTATGCTTCAGGTGCTGTCGAGACTGATGTGGTGCAATGTGAGCAACAATGATCGACCGTTTGCTAAACCTGTCCTTCACTAGTCTTGTTGGTACGCCTGACAGGCATCAACGTTTTTTTTTTTTTTTTTGTTTTTGGTGGTAATGGAAATAGATTCGCCTCCCAAAACAATTTCAAACAATTAGCCCTTTGCGTCAAACAGAACCATACAAAAGCAGAGCTCTCATTTCTAGAAGGCAAGTCAATCGACAGCTGCTCCAGAGAGATTTGAGTGGACTTAAAATGAGAACTCGGTAAAAGTGTCTTGGCTGCGCTAACTGCCTGTGGCTAAAACTAAACATCTGACAACAGCAAAAAAATACTGTTATTGTCACTCTTAAGACTTTTTAAGAGCACATGCTGACACAGCTGTCACAACCCCTATAAACAGAATAAATTTATTTAAATGTCTAATGTAGTACATATATACCATTACAGACATTTGACACTACATGGTGGTATTCCAAACCCAATTTCAGAAATGTCTTCAATGTGGTCTAATTTGGTTTGTTTCTTAACCTCCATTACTTTCCTTTATGGAAAAAACAGTCTAGGTTCTGGGGCTAACAGGCTAACAAGCTATTAGACTACCATACGGTTGCTTAGTTACCAAGACCAAGAGGTTTTCGTTGACCTTCTTTGGGGTGGACTGGATGCTACAGTGGCTCTATCATCTGTGATCACAAGACTGGGATGACGTCAAGGAGACATAACAAGAGCATTGCTTTCCATCAGTGGAGACAGTTCCTGCTAACATGCTAACATTTTAGCCGCACTTTGGCTAACAAATACTTTATATACAGTACATATTCGTTCTTGTGTTTTATTTTTGGAGACTAAAAACAGAGTCACAGCAATCTAAATTCAAAGGCGTGAGTAAAGCTTGACAGGGCTGTTGTTTCAGCTACAACTGGACAACCGCTCTTGCAAATGGTCAGTTATGATGATTATAGAAACAAGTACGATTATGCTAGCTGCTCTTCTGATTCTTCTCTCGGTGTACACACAAATAAATATACCTTCAACAGTCTTCTGTTTGACTTGCTGAGTCATGTTCATAAAGTCTGTGTTGCTATGTCTACCCTCTTTTCCCCCTTCTCTCACTGATAGTGGCCTCAACATTCAAGATTTTGATTGATCCATTTTTGCCAATGTCCTCTGTGACCGCTATGATCCCATTGGTGCACTGCAGTGTATTGACACTATTAGTGGTAGCACTGAGTATCTCATCAGCATTTGACGAGTGAAAACATCCACCAGAAAGATGCCCTTGCTCTTAGATTCCAAAATCATGTTTCAGCTGAGTAATCTTAAACTTTTCCACTTTTAAACTTCACTGTAATTACATATGCATTTGCTACCACTCTAACTGGGCAGGCATTAATACTTAAGAAAAAAAGGATGGACACAGATATTCAAAGATTTCTGTACGCCCCTTCCTCACCGTGAGTCTCTTGTCAGGGTTGACTTCTATCATTCCCTTGAGCAAGGCTTGGCAGTCAGGAGGTATAAAGTGAGGCATGTGAAACACTCCACTCTTCACTTTCTCTAGAAGTTGCCTCAGGTTGTCGTGGTCAAAGGGCAAGGCACCCTAGGAAGTAAGGGGACAAGATGGAGAAAAACAATACAAGGATGAAAAACGATGAATTGTTAATGTTCAAATAATCATGATCTTCAACATTATTAGAGGAACAATTTATCGCTTTTGGGACATTTGCTTTCTTACTAGTTGGTTAGCTTAGCATAGCATAAAGAAGTAGGGACAAACAGTTAGGCTTTTTCCAAAGATAAAGCTCATAAATGAGTATGTTAGCTTTAGCATATAGCAGTCGCGTTAGCTTTAGCAGATCTTGCTTTATTTATCAGACAATTTCCTCTTCAACAGTTTTCAACAGTCTTTCCTCTCACTTTGCTACACTTCTTGGCGTGTAACCACCACCAGCTGTCAGGAGACAAGTGTGAAGTCATGTATTGAAGGATCAACATGCTTGTACATCCTCATCCTTACAAGTGGAGCAGAAGACATAAAACTGGAAAACTTGTGCCAACCAGCCCAGATACAAGTAATTAGCTTGTGAATTCTGCAACTATCAAACTCTAATCAGTTCATCTTTGAATCCAAAGGAACTACATGCCAAGTTTGAATGATCTACACCAGAATTGAACGGATCCATGGACAACCAGTGGGCTCTGTGGCGCCAACTGGTGGCCAGAAGACACACAAGATAAATTTAAAACTTAGAAGAAATTGATGGGAATCGGAATAAAATGCTGATCTTACCACAAGAAGAGCAAAGAGGATGACTCCACAGCTCCAAACATCTGCCCTGCGACCATCATACTTCTCTCCCTGATGCATGAACACAGTGACAGTGTAGCATTAGCAGTGGAAACAATCACACACACACACACACACACACACACACACACACACACTAAGAGGGAAATTAACTTACCCTAATGACCTCTGGGCAAGCATAATGTGGGGATCTGTGGAGAGAGGGGAGGGTAATTAGTAAATGATTTAACCAGATGCCAACATACATTCTTAAAAGAAGTGTGGTTTTGTGTGTGTTTAGAGTTTCCTGATTCATGTAAAAGACACTTGAGCCCGAGTGTAGAAAAAACAGGAACACCTGCTCTTTCATGCATGGAGTAGGCTGAATAGGGTGAACCCAGGTGAGAGCTGCAATCCCTGACAAATTTTATCAGTTAAATCCATGTTGCTCCTGATGGACAGATGGTTTAAAAATGTTTAAGCTTCCAGTGAACAAAGCCATCAATTACATAAAAAAGAAGAAGCACAATGGGGCGTTGAGTGGATGTACCTAATGTTCTGCACACGTGTTGACGCATGTGGCCTCAGTTCAGAGAACCTGGTACTCACCCACAACTGGTCTCCAGCAGGCTGTCCCCGACTTGTAGCGAGGCCATGCCGAAGTCTGCTATCCTGATGTTGTTCTTCTCATCCAGGAGAAGGTTCTCTGGCTTCAGGTCTCTGTGACTGCACACACACACACACACACACATACACACACACATTAGAACTTAGTTAACTGCAACAGAATCGTGTAATCATTGGTTAGTTTTTCATAAAAAACTAATAATTAGCTTAAAAATAAAAATACTAGTGGTGCTACCTGTTTTAGCTGTGTACATAACACTTCTAATCTGTGTTCAACAGTTTCTGTCTGACATTAGAGACCACTGCTGCTATCACAGCTCAACATGGAACAACGCTGAGATGATCTTTTTTTTTTATTTTATTTTTGTTCTCTCGCACAAATGCTAACATGGCACATAGGAACTTGGAGGAGATAGCGCTAAGCTACGGGCTAACCCCATCAAACCAGATTCCCCCAACTGTTCTGTCAGCAAGTGTTGGCTCTTGGGACAGTAAGCGAGACAACATCGGCCTGTGGAGACACTTTCAGCTGTCATGTCCTTAACGTCCACACAGACTAGGTTAACATGCAACAACCTGGACCCTGGAATCAAACTTTGGACACGTAGCACTGCACAGAGCCGACAGAGCAACACCATCATCTGAGGCATCTGTTCATCTACACGAGCTTGTTAATCTCCAATATATGTTCTTAGAATGTGAAATACTTGACTTTGAAATGGAAACTGATGGTAATTATTATGGTTGTGGTGATCTATGTTCCCCCCGAGTGCCAAAGTAAAGCTTTACAGCATCATGATAACCTACCCCAACCCTTTTTATCTTGTTGTGGAGAATAGTAACAACTGGTCTGCACTGGATTTTTGTGTTTCTGGGAAACAAAATTGATATTTTTATCTTCTTTCCAACCTCATACTTCATCTTAGGACCCCTCACATATCTATATTCATACGTAGGTATACATTTATATATTAAGCGGGCAATTTGAAGGGTGCCTCCCACTGTGTCATCAAAATGACCACCATATCCACAATACCTTGCCCTCCCTTAAAGATAACAAATCCTACAATTATCTAAAAGATATAACTTTAATGCTGTACAATTTGCTGATAATAATACTGTGCTTTTACTTGAGTTAGATTTTAAATTGAGTACTTTCACTTTGTTTCAATAAAGAAGCTTTAAGAGAAGCTGACTAAACTCAGTATGAATGACCCCATCAATGTGAAACATTAAATGATAACCTAAGATTTTTTTCCCTTTATGTCTTCTATAGAAAAATGACCTGACGCATAAAAGAAAGTATAGAGGGAGAAAACAGACCATATGGAGTGGTTGTGGCAGAAGTCTAGGGCAGAGATGATTTGTCTGAAGAACTTCCTGGCCTCTTTAGGGGTCAGTCTGCCCTTCTTCACCAGGTAGTCAAATAACTCTCCACCAGACACATGCTCCAACACCAAGTACCTGTGAGACAGAAGGACACAGAGGTCAGACTGATGACAAGCGAAATAAGCGAGAGGAAGGGAAGGATCCTTAGTAACAGAAACCTGAAAAATAAAAACCTACAATGTATTTGTATTAGGATTAGTATCAAGGCTGAGTCCAGGACTGAATCAGGTCTAAACTGACTCAAATGAAAAAAAAACCTTTACAGGCAAAAAAAAACTGCTATATATTCACACTCAAGAGTCACTGTCGTCTCTCCTATACATTTAAACACACGCACACAGGACCTTGTATATCTTTTATGTCATACGGTAATTTACCTCAGCTTTCTCTTACAGAATATTTTCCCCTTCTTTCAGATTCAAGGTTGTTTCTGCTAGCAAAACTCCAGAGGCAGAAAGGAAAGATATAACAAAAATGGAAAAAAATAAAGTCAGCAGAAAGCAGAGAGATGAGGAGATACTCACAGGTATTTGTTATTCTCATAGACATCATGCAGCTTCAGAACGTGAGGGTGCTCTATTAGTTTAAGAATAGCTATTTCTCTCTCCACCTGGATAGACACAGGGAGGGGAGGGAGAGGAGGACAAAGAGGGAGGTTAAGAAATAATGGAAATGGAAATGTAATAGGAAGAGGAAGGTAAATATGATGAAAGACAGAGAAAGGAAAGAAGTATTAATTAGCATTAACTTCAAGACAGAAGCGAGCAAACTTTAAGGTCATGTCCTTATACTACAGTCAAGTCGTTCAGACTCTACTATTATATATGCTCCAGACATATTTAAAGGTGCTGTACGTAAGATTTATCTGCCACCGGATGTGTTTTCTTTCCAGAGCCATCGCTTGGTTTACGAGACAAGAAATTTTAATGCAACATCTGAGCTGTGCCAACAGGACGCTGCAGTGACTCGCTGTGAAATGACAAGACAGGATGCTCAGCTAGCTGGTTAGCATGTTAGCTAATTTGGAAGAGGAAAATAAGCCAATAAGATAAGAAATAGAAAAAAATAGAATTTCTACCACACTATTGTACGCCCCGCGCCAAAAAGTTCACTGTCAGTCAGCATAAAATATGAATATATAATAAATGTACTATTGACTTTAAGGGATATAAATATATATGGGTATATTGTGAGGTATGACTAGACTGATGGAGACAGGTAGGAATGTGTTTTGTTACTGGTGCATAGATTATTGTTTAAGTTTTCCTACAGGGTGCTCATGAGATATTGTATTCACCAGGCTAAAGCCACAATGCAGCGACCTTGACCTTTGACATTTTCCCACCAAAATCTAATCAGTTCAACTTTGAGTTCATATCCAAATTTGTCACAATTCGTTAAAGTTGTTCTTCATAAAATGGCATAAGAGTTAATACTGAAGTTGCTTTCCACCACAAGACACATCTATATAAGTAAAGGAATGATGTCTGTTGCAGAACAGCTGTTAATGCAAACATTGGCTAAATAGCAACATCAAACTCAAACTCAACCTAAAATTTGTAAAAACAAACAAACAAAAAAAACCCCAAAAACAAAACATCAACATCATTTTATAAAAACAGTGAAACTGTGAAAACCAATTAACCTTTTTTGGTTTCACCGCTCACATCAATATAATTTTCAAACAGTTTCCACTGATAAACCCACTGTACATGAGCTGCCACATGCTAGCATCAAAACTCAGACAAATACAATTTTAGCAAATATCTGGTGACCACGGTAGAATATTAAGTTGCTAAAGAGCCAGATATTTCCTTCAATGGGTGGTTCAAGACCAGAACAGAGCTCAAAGATGAGTATATGTTGAACTCAGACTTCCTGAATGGACATAAAGACTGCTAAATGTATGGTAATGTTGCTAAACTAAGCTAATTTGTTCAAATTAACTTCAACTGTTGCCAAAAAATCACTTAATTCAGGTTTGAAGTTGTAATGACTCAACATTATCTGTTTTTTTTTTTAAACTACACAAAGGTTTCTATGGTGTGATGTTGCACCAAGAGCAGGAAGCCAAAAACACTCTCTGTAGCTGCCTTTCCAGCTAACGCTAGCAGCCGGCAGTGCAGTTACTGGCAGTTAGCAGGAGACAATGGGCAACTTTCCAAAGCAACACAAATGAGAACTACTGTATGAACCAGATGACCGGGGAGCAGTGGTATGTGTAGGGCGATGAAGGGTGACTTGTTTTTGCACTTCTGGTCAATCGGATCAACGAAAGTAACAAATATGGCCGCAGTAAAAGCTAACACAGCTGATCCTCTTAAAGTTTCTGATCTTCTACGTCCAGGTTTTGACGAAACTGGGCAAATAATCTGTTTTGTCAAGACACTGAGATGAACAAAGGCTGATAATATTAAGTTTAATAGGAAATACCAACATATAGAAGCTATTTAAATTTAATGTCAGTCCGGTGGTTGAGTAGCTTCCATCAGAGGCTTAATTAACAGACTCTATTGTTCTGTATGCAGAAGCAGTGCCCACACACTCACCAGCTCCAAGTTACAACACACTGACAGGTTTTTTTTTTTCTTGACAAAAATAAAGGATTTCTATTTCTGTACTTTTGCAGACACCATAATTACAAGTTGGTCTGTACCTTCATCAGAACAGATTCGGAGAGTTTCTCTCTGTTGACAATCTTTATGGCCACTTTCTGTCCTGTTATACAGTGGACACCCAACTTCACCAGTCCTGCAGAGACACACGTAGAGACAGAGAGACACAGGAAGCAAATGTTTGAATATCAGAAATCATCATGCAGTGTGAAAACTGGAAGGAAGGGATGTCATAAATAATTCAATAGGATTTACAGACATTATCACAGACACTGACCAAACTCAGCTTAAAAAAATTGATTGGAATAATAAAGATGTCTTGCTGTAATGTAATGTCTTCTCAGTCCTAACCATCTTAAATTCTAGAGTGAGCTGTGATTAACTCATATTGAAAATGAGTTGTGGATCTGATGTTTTAAAGTGGAATCAGTGGAGTGGAAGTAAATGCTGGTTGTTTCTTACCTGTCTGTCCTTTCCCAAGGGTCTTCTCCAGCCTGTAAGGCCCCACGTATTGGCTGGACTGGCCTACGGTCAGCTCCTTGCTGCTCATCTTTTTTTTCTTCCTCTCTCCCCCCTCGAGATGAAAATCTATTCCTGGTATAAGGCAGATCAAGATAGCGCTCGGTGCTGCTCCGTGCGTAATGCCGTAACGCACATCACAAGCGGCTGGTACAGGGGCGCGGAGGACTGACTGACTGGTCTGGTCGTGATCTAAAGCCGGGCCCTGCAGGCTACTCCCATGCACTTGTTTGTCATGCGGTCAAATCCGTGAGAATCGCTCTGCTAAAGGCCTAGAGTAAAGTGTTTTCCACATCTGATCTGGCTTTCTTTTTTATTATTATTATTATTGATATTTTATTGTATTTTTTTCAGCAGCATCATTCAGAGAAGGAAGGTAGAAAAAGATCATCAAGGAGGAGATGTGATGGGAGATGTCCACAATCAAACCCACCTCCCCTTTGCTATAAATAACAGTAGTTTAAAGCTGATTGATCCTGTATAGCTTATGCTGCTGGAGAAAAGTGAAGAATCTCATTCAGACCTGCACAGGAAGGCTACATTTGCCACAGGATTGATTTCTGTAAGAGCAGAGTCTCAAATATCCCAAGTCAGAATGCCCTGATTGAATCCATTCTCTGATCGATATCAGGGACCCCCCTCCTCCTCATCCACCTCCACCTCTTCCTCCTCCTCGTTACTGCTACCGTCCAAAAAAGCTTTTCATAATTCTTCCATTCTTCTCGCACATTTCCCTCAAGCCAGTGGGCCTCCTCGTAGTTCCTCCTCGGTCAGGATGTGTCTTTCTGTGCATATGCGGCGTTGTCCGGATAATAATCTACTATCACAACAGCATCAGCAAGAAGAATGGGTTTTCCAATATCCGGTGCACACTTTGGCTCACCCCCTCCCCGGCCCTGCATCAGGAAATAGAGGAAGAGGGGGTAGAGCATTAAAAAAATAAAATAAATAAATAAGAATCAGAAAAAGAAGCTCCGGACAGGAGGTGAGACCGGACCAGACAGGAGAAATGTGCCCGCGATCGGAGCAGCTGCAGCGGGGTAGAGGTGCGCTCAGAGCCGGGGGAAGGATCAACGCTGTGCCCGGTGATTAATCCTGTTTCTAGAAACAACAAGCATCCTCAGCTGGCTCGGTCCTGGCCGACTCCCCGCCTCTCCTCCTCCTCTTCCTCCCTCCCTCCCTCTTCCTCTCCCTCTCTTCCTCTCTGTCTCTCTATCTCTCTGCCCCTGGCCGGCTACGATCATGATATCACCGCATCTCCTCATTCGATCATTTTTGTTTCAATGGAGAAAATAATTATAAGTTGCCAGCATCCATCCTTTCTCTTTTTTCCTCCACCTCTCACTCTCCTCCTCTCTCTCTCTCTACCTCTCTCTCTCTCTTTCTATAGCTTCCTCCTCTTCATCGGTCAGCATCAGCATCCGGGTTCCGCTTCTCCCTCCCCATCTCTCCCCCTCCTCCTCCCCCGTCAGTCTACGTCGCCCCCACCCTTTTCTACTACAGCAAAGTTCCTCATTATGTGATTAGCTGCAACAGCAGACAGGCATTGATACCACCAACCAGTCTGCCACATGGTGCCAGACAGCAGGCCTGTCAGCAGCACCCGACATGAATATAGTTATGTTAAACAATTAAATCATGCCACCATGATTATATGAATAATTTTAATTTAGACTTTGCAAATAATAATAATAATAATAATAATAACAACAACAACAACAATAATAATAATAATTTAGAGTATCATACTTTATGCTGTCTGACCCGTGCTAGTTCTTCAGTGCTACATTGGCTCCTTATTGGAATGTAAGAATGATGCTAACTGGTTAGCATGCTAGCATCATTTGAAGCAAAACAAAGTGTCAGAATTAAAGAGCAACACAAGCATAAACATTGACATTACAACTCTTGGTGAATAAAGGAAACAAGTTTAACGCTGAGCCCACAATATTATATTTCTGCTACATAAATAGTTTTCTTTGCTAATGTTTCCTATGTATTTTAGCAAATCTTGTTTGTAGCATAGCAACTTACCAACAACACTTTTAAGACTAGCACAGCATCTTGGACACATAGTTTTGTCTTTTTCAACAACTGGCCAGACTACAAACTAAAAACTAGCCACTGTTTATTTAGCTTAGCTTAGCTTAGTTTAGCATAAAGACAAATGTGACAACATCCGGTACCTCCACCACTAATGTGGAGAAATCCACATATTTGTAAAAGGTGACATTGGAAGGTACACTGAAACATTAAGTTATACTTAGAAGCTCTTGGCAATTAAAGCAATTATGTTTTATCCTGAGCCACAACATTTCTGCAACACAAAATGCTAAAATTCACCATGTAGCAATAGCAAAAACCTACCAGTAGCACCTAACCCAGCATTTTGGCAAATATCCTTAATCATATTTGTCTTTTAAACTTTATACTACATTGGTACAGAAATAGCTATGTTAATGTTGGTTTGAGGCAAAAGGACACGTGGCCCTTTTAGGGAAAGATGATGTTGTATTTTGTGTCATGTATTTTTTTCCAAGGTTAATAATGAACTATGAAGCTCAGCTAAAACACAACCCACTGACCATGCAGTATAAACAAAATAAATACCAACATCTCCTTTTATAAATATTTTATTACTTGCGACTAATGTTAACACCAGGATTAGAGAGTGGATTCGATGTAACAGACAGTAAATGTCCTGCCTGAAGACGTATGACACGGAAATGGGAATACTTCAGAGGAGACATATATTTTTTCAGAGCATTGTTTTTATTTTATTAATTCCCTGTAGGTTAAGCTATGAGTTAAAGAAAAGAAAGCCAAAAATCCACTGACCCCTGGGACAGGTCGTAACATGCTACTGCAAAACCGAAACTGCACGCTGCATTACTGTATGCTGTGATTAAGGTTCACAATGTGATATCTGTATGACGTTGACTCTCAAATCATAATCCCTTTTAATCTTAATCTCTTGATGCAGTCAGGTTGATGTACTGTAGCTCAGATTATCTAATGGTGCCGTGTGAGTATGTTCATGCATGTGAGTGCATGATGGTTGAAGGTCGATATGGACAAGAGATGAAATGAGATAAAAGTAGTCAGACAAATATAGTTTTGTCTCTCAGACGGTTGTTCTTATTCTTATATTGACTCCAAAATGAACTCAACTAACTGATAAAATCTTCACCCTCCACAGATGAGTCAGTTAAGCTGCGGCAGCTGCTGCTATAATTGCCACATGGTGGTGCTGTTCTGCTACTGGATCATTTTTCATCCACAGCCTCAGCAACAAGCTGGTACTGCTGTAACACCTGTAACACCACTCTGTTTTCTTTTTAAGAACAGTTAATGAGACACACTCAGCTAAATACAACATACTCTGGGGTATGAACAGGACTACATGTGTTATGAGTTGGCTACAGCGAGGTTTGAGTCATGAATTTAGAAGTTAGTTGAAATGTGTTAACTCTAGTTCTACCTGTTTGACATACCTGGATACAGTCTTGTCATTAACAACCTTAATGTCATACACTTATGATGCCTTTTTAATTATTTTAGTATTTTCCTGTGAGGTTCCTCTAAATCACTGCAAGTAAAAAAAAAAAAAAAAAATTAAGTCTGTATGTTTGTTTTATAGCTAAAGTTGATAGTTAATAGATTATACATAAATAAACATAGCAAGATATGTTTGTAAACCATGTTGTTAATGACTAATCCAGTGGTTATTAGTGCCTTGTAACCCTTTAAAATAAACTCCTCAAACCTCTCAAATGGTATATTTTAGTACTCATGTTCGGGGCCCAAACAGGCATAACTGTCTAATATTTGACAAAAAAAAAAAAGAGGCAAAAATCTGGGAAAAATCAAAAGTTTATTTGGAGACAGATTTTTTTCCTACTCCATCAATCATGTTACTACCCTGTAGATTTAACTTGTAACCTTCTTTGGCCAGTAACCTCTTTACTTGCTTAAGAACCACAAAAAACTGTGTATAAAATATTTAAAATTAGCACCACCTCAGTCAGCTACAGCAGCCAATCTTAGTAATGTAATGTAATGTATATTTATATAACCTCAGGAAGACTAAAGTAGTAAGCTTGGCTAAGTGGAGGCTAATTTAGCATAACTTGCTAACATTAGCACCACATTTGCTGAGTCACTGGTTGCTCTTGCACACAGTGGCAAAGGGAAAAGGAAATAGTTTAGTGTCAAGGACTAAGCTGGTTAAACAGTGTTTCTGGTATTGAAATGAACTCAGTCTATTTTTAGTGTAAATAGATTGATGGAAGTGACAGTTCAGCATTTCTAGGTGCTACACTTTCCCCTCCATCACCTTAACGGTGCTCATTCTGTACCTGAACTGTGACCTCTGACATCTATATAAGTGCATGACCCCTGACCCTGTTTTGCTAAATAAGGCTGAGACTACAAATATATATTTCAAAAAGTATCAAATGAATTGTGATGACAATGGCATGTACACCATAAGAAATAAACCCTGAAATAGATTAGTGGTTTGGTTTATTATTATTTGAATATGATATTAGCTTCATAGACAAATGCACTCTACTGTGTGTCCCTTCACCCTTTGCCTTTTAGGCTCTACTCTGCAGAGTCAGGCAGAAATGCTGTATCTCACCCCCTCACCCCTTTCACTCCATTGGAATCTCCCTGAGGCATTTCACTGGACGCCTCTGTGAGGTGGTTGGACATCGTATATCTGATGTCAGATGCAGAGCGGTGCAGTTCATGCTTGTGTAAATGCAACATGTGTTGCTGGGACACAATCAATGGTGTAAGTGAATGACTGTCCAGTGATTCATTGTAAAGATAAAACAAAATTGAATTGTTCTGAGTCAAAGTGTCCTCACATGTAGCACACACACTGTGTGTGTGTTGACATGTTGGATGTGGTTTGTTCTTTCACATGTTGATAGCAGGGGAGCTTCTCCTGGTAACACAGTGTTGCATATTTACACTGGTCAGTGTGTGTACACACATACACATGTATGTTACATCATCATGTGCACACCTGGACTGAATTAGAGGAGGACACACTGGTAATATTTCATGCTGTGCAGTTCATTATAACTATATAATTTGAAGGTTAGGACCTCATGTTCAGTAACTGAAGTATGTGAGGTGCCCTCTAGTGTTCACTGGGAAAATAACTCTGAAGTGTACTGAGGTGTCTTGTCCTGTATGTCTATATATACAGTACATATACTATGTATCATTCTTAAGTGTTACTTGCTCACACATGCTGCTTTAAATCCACAGCGCTGACAGTGAGGCTCTGAATGAAAGCAGAGGGCAGGCTAATCTGGGTACATGTGGGTGTGACGCCAAAAAGAATCTGAATCGACCCCTTGAGGGCAGATTAGGATGGCAAGACAGACAGCTGACAGCACGGATGTCTGTTTGTGAGTGTGTGTCAAGGCAGTTTTCTACTTGATTACACAGACCTCAACATGATGTAGTTCAGTATCTTTTCAGCAGTATTAAATGTCCCTTTTATGCTCTGAACTACAGCTAACCCATTTACAATGTTGCTTTTTATGAGTTTATAATGAGGTTTTTCAATATATCGAAGGCTACTATACCTGACATGATAGTCAGGTTAATATTTAATGTCAAACTTATTTGTTTGTACTAATTAACAGTGTGATTGCTGGAAAATAAAATACCACTATGATCTTCGTAGGTTCATTGTTCCACTACTTTGTGAGTTGTAACTGTACATGCCTCAAAATGGAAATTTGAAAATGTTCAGGTCAGTTTTTTTAAAGGACTTTAGAGGAGTTATAAATATACTATATACCATAAAAATATTAATTCTCATAAAAATAATGAGTTTTTTATGAGAATTAAACACATTTCAGGTACAGACTCCATTTAAACTTTAAATAGGTCATGAGACTTTGTGATATGCGGTGTCATTTTTAATTTTGATATTTTGTACAGGTTTTGAATAATAACAGTTTAAGTTTTATACTTCATTTATATTTATTTTTTGTGTGTATGGGAGCAGGTCAGAGTGAGTCACATGACCTATGATGTCACCAACTTTAATTAGCATTTTAGGTTCTACATTTTTTTTTTTTTTTTTTTTTTTTTTTAACTTTAGCTCTTGTAGCTGCCAAAACTTTAACTTCTCATAAAAAGTTTTTACATTGAATTGTAGATAAATTTGTGCTATTTCAGTGTGACAACTGCATTGATAAGATTTATTGTTTTTAAACTGTCAGCTATTGAACATCAACAAACATCCTCAGTTGCCCCATAGACTCCCATGTTAACTGACCTTTAACACTCTGGAGCAAATACAGGGAAGCGGTCACTTTAAAAACTGAAACACAAGACATTTTTCACTTTATCTACACAAATAATACGTGTTGGTCTTCAGAATGTCTCCTGAATGTTAATGTGAAGTCATTTCAGCAATATGAACTATAGTCTTTGTATTAAGACAAAGTTTGCCACCACCTACCGATGGTGAAACAAACAACCAAAAATCACAATTTGTTTTTATACCAATTATTTTATACTTTTATTTCCATTTATAAGTATTCATCTCAAGTTGACAATTTACATTACAGCTCATCGGCTCTCTGGAATTGTCTACAAGTCGATGTACTGTAGGTCAGCCATAGAGGGAGAAAGGGAATAGTGGTAAGACTGAGGGACACCAGATAAAGCCTAAAACAGAGGGGGAGGAAACTTCGGTTACTGCTGCCAGATCCCAAACTCAGCCCGAGTCAACACAATGTTTGTCACACCACAATTGCCACCATCATCATCATCATCGTTGTCATCATTCAGTCCAGTGCTGTTGTGCAGAAGGGAATGCTGGGAACTTGGAGGACTCAGTGCAGTGGACCTACAACAATGGAAATTCAAAAAAAAAAAAAAAAAAAAAAAAAAAAAAAAAAAGAAAAGAAAAAAAAAATACAGTTAAAAAGGAGCTAAATGGATCTTTTTTTTTTTCAATACTTGTGCTCCTCATTCAGTGACGCCACATCAAATGACACCACATCCTTACATTTGAGGTTGGAGGGCAGGTCCTCATGATGTCCCCTCAGCTGCGCTCTTCACACAAGCAGCAAAGGCCTCCATCAGATCTTTGCAGCCCTCACCACCCTTGTCTGCCACACTGGAAAGACAAATAAACAGCAATGAGATGGATAATCCACATTTCAATACTTCAATCTCACAGAAAACAGAGTGATTAAGGCATGGGAAGAGAGGGAGGGGTTTGGCATTTGTCAGCAGAAGTGGACTGAAAACAGAGTCGGAGTCCAACTAATGCTGTTGTCAAAACAGTCACTTGTTTCTTGTGCTAACAGATTTTAATGTCAGAAATGAGAGAATCCGGACAACGGCAATGTCGCTGCTAAAGATGGAAAACGACAAGAAAGAGGAGAAAGAATGAAGAGAGAGAGAAAAAGAAAGAGGAGGGGGTGAAAGTGAAAGAGAAAATTGAGGCTGACAGATTATTTCAGGCTCCCGTGCAAGACCGAACACCGCAGCCGATAGTGCCAGAGTGCATTAGGGTGATGGAGCGTAAGAGAGGGAGTGAGAGAAAAAAAAAAAAAAGAGGAAGAGAAAGAGTGATGTGTGGAGGTGGAAGGGGTGGGGTTGAAGGGAGGAGCCAGGGAAACAGAAAGAGCGACGTGGATGAACCCATCTGTTTGACAAGATGCTGGAGAGGGAGGGCGGAGGCTGCATGATAATACAGGGATGACAAGACACAGAGCTAAGAGGGCTGAGCTCACAGGAGAGTTTAGAGGGTGGGGTGGGTGGGGGGGTTCTCACGTTACATGATTGTAAACCCACCCTCTGACTCCTCCTATTGCAACATGACATCTGAACATCACTGTTCTGATCTTGCAGATAACCTACTATGTCTCTTTCACATTAGAAGTTCAACTGGCTAAATGTAACATGCTTTTATTGTGAAGTAGCCACATATTCCTGAAAAGTGCCAAACGAGGGCTCAAATATTAAAAGAATAATGACAGAGATAAACATTGTTGTGCAATGTATTTGAATATGTTATGCCAACAGCTGAAGAGGCTCTTTTTTACTTCCTTAACAAGTTTATGCTAAGATCATCTTAGCATAACGACTGGTAATGGGATAAACAAGGGTCCAAAGATAAAGAAGCCCTCACTGGTTAAATATATGTGCAGTCTTTGGGTTAAGCTAAGCTAAGCTAACCAGTGCAGCCCAGTTTCATTTTTAAGCCTTGTGTGGTCATTAAACACAAATATGAGTCGGATTGAAGCTGACAGCATCACATTACAGGAACATCCCTGTTGCTTCATCTCTTTATGTCGTAGCCACGTGCCGGTTAGTGATGTAACATACAGCTGCCTGCTGCAGATTATCACTCAGGGCTTTTACTTTGCCAGGAGGGCTGCAGTGCAGATTGTGTGCTGTTTTGTGTGTGCCAATGAGGTTGGGTCAGTGCTAGCACGCATTTGTAGCAGAGTGTGTGTGTGTGTGTGTGTAAGGGCAAAGTCAATGAGTGCAGCAGTGTCTAACCCCTGAGGGTGTATTATCAGATAATCAGTCCACTACAACTAAGATCCATGCATGTGTGTTGACTGGTAATTCGTCCTTTACTTTAAATATAATATTAACCTTCATTGTTTGACTACTACAGATTCTTTATCTGCTCAAAGATATCTGCTCTGCTCGTGTGTGTGTGTATCACATGCAAACAGGGGGATTACAGAGAGCCTCAGGCAAGTTGGTCACATGCACAGGAAGACAAAGATGAAGAACAGTGACATCACTGCTACTTCAGGCATCACGCAATATCCTCAGCAAAAGCTCAAGTCAGAGTCAGGTCACCTTACAGTCGCCCTGTGGTTGTCATGGCAACCACCAGATCTCCGCCAACTGAAAACTAAACCAGCCTAGTATCAACAGTAGTGATTTGTAAAACTACACTGTATCCTGTTGTCAGTGATGTCAGCATGTTCTGGTCTGACTCAATCCACTCAGTCCAGTCAGGACGGGTAGGTGGGTGGGCGATGGTGCTTCTCCATCCCGTCTTGCACGCCATCAGGAAATGAAAGCTGAATTATTTAGGCTGAGCAAGCTGTTGTCAGTCCTCTGGGACCGACGCGAATAATAGATTGCCAAGCAGGTGGAGTAGGAAGAAAGGATGCAGCGGCAAAACATTAGTCAAATGATCATGTGATTAAAGCCAAATGAGCCACAGACACAACAAACCCAGCTAAATTACACCTTGAACTATGATGTTTGATTTGTTACCCTTTAAAACAACATGTCATCTTTCATTCTCAATACATCTGACTGGGTCTGAAGACTTTGTTATGCAAAGACTACGCCTCCTCATTTGAATATAACAGGTGGAAGTAAAATGATCTAGGAAATAAATGCAGCACAAAGAAATAAAAGTGACTGGAAATGAATACATACAGGTGGAATTACAAAATAAAAGTCCTTTGAATAAACTTAAGATTTTTTTATTCAATTATTTGTTGATGTATTTCTACATTACTACATGATTTTGGTTTAATAGCTGTATTTATTTATTAAGTGTTTAATATATATTTAATAGACATTCCATAAATACAATTGCAAAATAAAGAACCCCTGAATGAAATAAAAATGTTTAATATTTTTTAAATTTATTTTCAGTTTAATTATTCCAATAGCTAATAGCTTTATTTATGAATATAGAACAGATTTGTTTCTATACATACAGGAGTGCAGGAAGAATCATGGCAGATGGTGCAGCGTGGTGTGGGGTGGGGGTCAAGTGGGTGGGGGCTGATCCCAGTTTGACAACAGTACAGCACTCGCATTACCGACTTCTGTCGAGTCACCAAATTCCATTAAGAAAATCAGGCGCAGTTTCCACCGGCAAGATCATACAGGCATATATGCACATAGAACTGTAGTCAGTCAGTCGATGAGCACATGTTAATGTGGGTGGAGAGCAAAGGGACGATGATGACGGTGTGTGCTTTTGTTCTCAACACACACGTAGTGCCCCCAGCTATACACCAACTATAGGATTGCAACATACAGCGCAGGAGGTAAATATTAGCTAAAGACTAACACTTCCAACAGGTCACATTCTGTTCTGTACTCTGTGTTCACACAAGCCATAAGGCTATGCCCTGTGTGTAGTCCTCCATTAACAGTACAATGATAATCTAGCTATAATTGCATTTGTCAGTTCATTTATAATATTAAAAATTTCAAGAGATTAGTCTGTAGCTTGAAAACAGAGGGATAAAAAAAATGAAAAGAGTTTTGTAACATGAACATTTTTTTGTCTAACGTGCTTCCAGCCTGTTGCCAACACTTCACCTCTGTGACCTTGACAATGTAACTACTGCTGCTTCAATAAAGTCTATAACAAGGCTGAATATGTAACGAGGGTTGCACCAAATCATACAAAAATGGGTGAAATGGTAGCAAAAATGATTAAATCTAATTTAGAGAGAGCACAGAGAACCATGAAGACTTAGAACCAACATGGCTGCCACAGCCATACATCCCTAACGTCAAAGTGAGGCTGTTGCTTCTTTGGCTTACTGGGTTAAAAGCAGCAGGTGTCAGGTGGAGCAGTAATGTGATCTATGGCAGGGAACATATCATGGTATCCTGCACATACAGTCTAACTTGTACACATCTCTTTTAAAAGACAACTATAAATACACAGAGCTGTGGGTATTCATTACACAGATTCAGCCATGTTGGATCTATAGTTGGCTCAAAGCACTTGGTTGGAAAGAACTGGAAGGTCCAGACATGGCCGACATGGTGTTCTGATAGCCTCCACGCTTCCATTCACCACATGTTAACACGTGGAAGCATTCTTCCCATGCAGAGCGTGGGACAGTGAGTCCATGTGGGAGCTGAATATATGAAATTTGAACACTTTCACTTAAGCAGACCTAATATTAGAACAGAATGATTATAAAACCTGGATTATGATATTCAAATAAGTTGTTTTCACATCTAACTTTAGTCTAAAGTTTCCAGAAGACAGCAGATGACTAACTGCCATTTGAATGCTAGGTCAGTGACATGTTCAAATTTACAGCTACATGTCACAAAGGAATCCTGTATAACATGTGTGTGGGGGTTCTCAAGGGTTGAGACATTTGTAGCAGTTTGGACTGGCATTATGCAATGCCAGTCTGTAAAGTCTATAAGGAAACCTTTAAAAATGTTTCAAACCTTTGGGAACACCAGATTCCCTCAAGCAATGTCACCTGAGTCGCTGAGGGTTGAGACTTACGACCAGAAGTTTGAATATGAAAAAGAATCTGAGGGTGTGGAGTTAGAAAAAAGTATGTTGGAGGTTAGCAGCTTGAGGCTACTTTAGTTGCTAGCATTACACACCTAACTCTACAAGTTAAACTTCCTGAGTACAAATATTTAGCTGTTTCGCAGGCAAGCTTGAGTGTTTAGCCAATAAAGTGTCGCTTTAAACGTACAAAACCATAAGACCAGAGGTTTGAATATATATATATATATATATATATATATATAAATCTCACAGCAGAACCAAGTACATTGAAGAACATCAACTTGAGGCTATATTAGCTGCTACTAGCGTTAACACACCTGAACACACCTGCAAGTTAAACTTCCTAAGTAGATTATTTAGCCAACAAGGTGAGAACATCAGACTACAGGTTTGAATATGAAACATATTAGCTGCTACTAACATAACACACCTGAATCTACAGGTTAAACCTCTTGAATACAAATGTCCAGCAGTTTAGCAAGATAACCTGGTGATTTAGCTAACAAAGTGCTGCCTTAAACTTACAAGAACATATTTGGTCTCTTGTGAGCCACATAAACAAGTTTTTATTTCAATGTTTTTCTGATCAACTTTGGGGGAAAATATTTAGCCAGGCAGCTTGCACACCATGTGTTTTAGTCTGTTTTCTTCTGAATCAAAGACAAAAAGCCTCCACCATGACAGAAGAGATTGGATGGACTCACTGTAAAATATTGTAGCGCTAGGCAGAGCTGCAGAATTAAGTGATAATTTCCTGTAAATTCATTGCAATGAGCAATGCTAATGCTAACATTATTCACCTTTAGTGGTTGCATTAGTTTGCACAAAATGACACAGCAAAGTATAAAAGGTCAAAGGACAATGATTCAGAGCACTAAAGGTTAAGTACTTTGTATTCTGTGAAGGACCACTGCAGCTCACAGATTAACAGCTGCTGGCAGCTTAACGTGTCATGTTAGGGCCTGTTTCTCCCACCTGACTTTCAACCCTTCAAGGTCATGGGTTCAGATTATGTTCATGAAAAGGCCTACATGCATTAATCAACTGAGGACATGTAACGTGTGACAGAACATCTTATCACTGTATCACTGTAGTGTGCCATAAAACCACCTATAGACTTCAGAGTATAGAAGTACTCACACTCAAACATGCTGCAATAAAAAACATGGCTAATAATTAAGCCTGTAATTTAAAAAAAAAAAAAAAAAAAGCTTAAAAGCGTCAAACAAGTAAAACTGATGTTTAAAGTTGGCATGTGTAGAACTCTAATGCATGATTAACCAAACATCCACGCCTTGCCCCCCCCTTACTCCACCTCAACCTGCTGTCTTATCTAAAAGTTTCACACACCCACTGACACCTTATCAACACTGGGCAGCCCCAAATTTTACCAGCGTGTTAAGTCATTGCAAATGGAACATGCTGAGTTATTTGTGTTGTTCTGTGCAAACGAAGCACCAGAAATATCGTTAACCTGGTGTTCCTGACTGTTGACACAGCAAGAGGCAAAAAGGAGATGGCGGGGGGGACGAGTATGCCGCAAAGAATTCTGGGGGAAACTAGTGACGCGAGCAGATTCCCAGCCTTCATCCATGCGTATGGATGAGAATGAAACATCACCCCACTGCCACACATCATTAACCCCCAAATCACTCTTACATAGAACACCCCAAGTTTTCATAACCTTTTCCCCTTCTTGTCTCTTTGCACCCAACTGGGACATTTCACCAAACAAGACTTAATTCTGTCCTGGTGGGCTTCTGCGCTAATGACAGGATCATCCGAAGAGACTCCATTTTAACATGGCGCATTTTGGGATGCGGCTCCTCATCCAAATTAATCGCCCAACTCCTCCCTGTCGAAGGATAAATCAGCACGGAATTTTTTGGGACTTTCACTCAAAGCTCAAATCTCGATGTTGCATTCTTTTTGAGTTTGTAAATGTAAAAAATGATCAGGATTTTGCAAAGGGCATCAAATTTTGATCCTCTCACTGAGAATAAATACATGAAGGCGTCTCCTAAAGCCAGAGGAGAACTTGTCAAACATTCAGAGGTGAACTGAGCTTCCTCCAATTAAGAGGAACTTCTCCTTGTTCACACTTTTTTGCACCAGTCACACCATCACTTACCATTTGTCCAGGTCAGCCTTGATGCTGGCACAAGCAGCAGGGACGGGGGCCTCAGCGGGGGCGGCGGCGGTCTCAGAGTCGGACATGTCTGCGGTGCTGCTGTTGCTGCTACTGTGTTGAGGGTGCGTGTCCTGTCCTGTTCCTGGTCCTCCTACCAACAAAAAATTAAAAAAAATTCCTATGGATCCCAACAGACGCACACAGAGAGAGACAGTGGAGATGAGAGCGAGTTGGTGGAAAGGGGGAGGGAGCACGGCAGGAGGTGGGAGGAGATAAACATGTGAGAGGGCAGCACATGTGTGGATGTTGCAGGCGGGAGTGGGTGGAGGGGTCGAGGGTGGGAGGAGAGAGTGAAGGGTGAAGGGGCAGTGACCCGGAGGTGGAAGACTGGGAAATACAGTGGAGGGGTTCTTAGTTGAGGGACAGGAGCAGGGAGGTTCTTGGTTCATGATGTGGTTTAATGACGTGGTCTGATGCTTCCAGTGATGATCATACTAAACCATGCAGCAGGAGTGGTAAAAAGCCCATCATACTGACTTGATTCTGTCAGAATCATATATTTCACTTTATATACAGGCTGATTAACTGGTGTTTATGTGTGTGTGTAAGCGGTTGGACTTCGACTACAATGATCCTCCAACATCTGACCATTGAACTCTGCCACCTAGTGGCAGCTTTGAGCAACATGTTACTGCTACAGTTTTCACCAAAGCACATGGCAGCCATGCAACAGAGGTCAGCCAGAGCTAAATGCAATGAAAAAACATTTATCATTTAGGAAATTTGCTCTTTTATAAGCAGCAAAAAATGTATATATACACATCACTTAATACATCCCATTCACACAAAAACAAGTTACAGTGATCTTCGTGTAAAACAAAGTTGTTCAAGGTCACATTGAAAACGTCCTTGTCATTAATATGTAAAAATATCCACTTAAACGTCTCATTATCATTTCAGCTTCAGATTTGATCAAGAGGCTGAAGATTTTTTTTTTACTGGATTTTCACAATAAAATCAAAAGATACATACTGCTAAGACCTAATCCTACACTAAGATTTATGTAATCTGAACCCATCGTCCACAAAATTTGACTTTAACAATCTTAAATATTAGTTTAATTAATCTTTTCTTAAATGAGGCACAATGACCTTTCACACCCGAACAACTCAAGTCACACACTGCGCATGTGCTCTGCGAGTTGTGAATGAGAATTAAGATTATTTTAAATGTACTTTTTGTACAGGATGAGGAGATTATGATTTGAGATTATTATATAAGATCAGTGGCACTACGGCAATACGTCAGTGTCTCGCGCTTTTCATCGTTACGCGCGGACTACAATCGTTTTTGTGCGCACAAATCCGCTAACTTTCACATAAACTTTGCATCCTGACCATAAAACTCTAATGTGACCATTCATTCACCTTCTCCAGTTCATATATAGTTTTTAAAATGACTGTAAAGCGCTTTTCTGGCGCGTCTCACCTGATCCGCGTTCATCCACAATTTACGCGGCTCGAGACTCACCTGTTAGGGTCTTTTAAAACTAATGAGGCCTACCTATGAATCATGGGAAATGTAGTCCCGAGAGGAAAAGCTCAAACCTTACCCCCCCTCAGGCTGAATAACTGAAGACAAGAGGAAAAAAGGATCCATGTTGTTTCTTTCTTTCTTTTTTCTTTTTTCTTTTTTCCTTTCTTCTCACTTTAAGAAAAAATCATTTCCAAACTTCGGCTCAACATGTGTCACCTAACAGACAAACCACCTTACCTGGCATTTACTTGTCCCTAAAATAGCACAAACTGCTCATTCATATTCCACAAAGAAAGAAAAAGTGCACGGTGCCTTAATTACATTAGCATCAAATGTCAAGTAATTATCTACCTGTGTGGAAAAACCCACGTCTTGCAGGAGCAACACTCTCTCATGCATAAAACTCTATAAAGCTGGAAGTTTTACATAATTCAATGAAGTAGAACCACATAGTAGAAGTAATTGTACTATTAGATAACAGAGCAAAGGGATGTGATGTTTAAATGATACAAGTTCATCAAAGTAACTTTTTAGCAATGAAAAAAAGTTGAAAAGTGAAGCAGGTAGAAATATTCTTCAGTGTTGAAGACAATTCCTCATGTTCCTGTGAGTCCATGTGCACCAGGACATGAAAGGACACTGTGTACTTTAGGTAACATCAGTAGCTTCCTGAACAGAAATGCTACATGTGAGATTGAAATCAGAAAAAAAAGAACAAAGAACAAAGAAACAACCTTGTTAATTCCTACCTACCTAGGACTTGTCGGTCCGAAGTGTGTGTGTGAACGAGTGGAGGAATCAGCAGAAAATGCCAAAGGGGTCTTCAGTGTGCTGCAACTGCTCTGTGCTGAGAGCTCATTCAAGAAGGGGGGTGTGTAGCTGCTGGTTTATGGTCGTGGCTGCCTGCATGCATGCGCGTGTGTGTGTATGTACGCAGTGTGTACATTCACTGCCAGGAGCTATAGGAGACAGAGAGAGAGCGGACAGAGAGAGAGAGAGAGGGAGGGGGGAGGGGGTGAAAGAAAAAGAAAAAAAGATATAGAATTAAGAAGGAAGTTTGAAACAAGAAAAAACAAAAAGTTTCCAGCTGTCTGAGATTCCATGAAAGTTTCACAGAGGTGAAACCCTCATGAGGGGGTTTGCACTTGTGTGTGTGTGTGACTGCGGCAAGGTCGACATCCCATGAGGGAGTGAAATATGGCTCCTGGGGTTCTGCTTATTCCCAGCAGTCTTTACTGCATTTCCTTCATCAAAGCACCCACTCATGCACACACACACACACACACACGCACGCACACACACACACACACACACACACACACACACACAATGGATGGACCCTCGGGCTCCACGCTGCAAAAGAAAAAAAAATGCAAAACACACCCTCATTTTTGGTTTGAAACATGAATCCAGCAACAGAAACCTGTTTTCCTGACAACATTTTTTTTATTTTTTAAATAGTGTGTGTGTGTTTGGTGTTGGAGGTGGCACCTTCCTGGAGATAAAGATCAATAAGCTTTCAATGTCAGACTGTTGGTCCTGATAGGTTTGCATCATGTGTGGTTCTGCAGATTTGTGCAGATGTGTGTGTGTGTGTGTGTGTGTGTGTGTGTGTGTGTGTGTGTGTGAGAGAGAGACATCATGCATAAGAGATGACAAGTCCTGTAACGCACAAAAACACTTTATCACTATGTTTGATTTTTGATTTTTTTTAATGCCGTCTTCAGTAAACTCAAAAATCGTTTCACATTATCCTCACAGCTTCACAACAACTGGTTTTATTTTTAACCAAAAGAAGCTCTAACACCTTAAATAGTTCGACCTCGGGGGGAGGTTTAACAGAGAGTTTGACCTCTGACCTGAAAAACAACCAGTCTGTTGGGAAAGACCCAGCACATGTCTAAGGTTAAAACTTTGTATCATTTTAACATTATGGCAGGACTTAGATTGTGGAGGTGAACCTAATAAAGCATCTAATAAGTGTAACTGGTTAATGTATTTATAAGATTTACAAATATAAATAAAGTTTATTCAAATGGAAACATGTACACCAAACTAACCTTGTGCTGTTGGATATGAATTAGTCTTATAAAAACACACTGGTGTCTTTTGTCAAATATAAAATTTACTTCCATTTTTGTTTTCATGAATTGAAAGTTTCAGTAAATGATCCTGTTTTTATTTTTTTCTGTCTTATTATCATCCATATGTCTGCTTACACATCAAACCTTGTGTGTCACTGTTTGGTCTGTCACATTAATGGACAGAGTACATTGTGTCCCAGCTGACAATCACACTTCTCCCTTTTCAGAGCTGTTATTCCACTCATGTCCACCAGATGTCGCCCACTGAGCTCCTGGTTGTCTTCAGCAGATGTGTCACCTGCTCTGTGGGATCCTAAACAAAGAGGTCAAAGGTGAAAAAACATAGATAAAAGACAAATAAACACAGTTTTTGACACTGTGATATGCTGCTGCACTAAAACTGTACAAGGGATTTATTTATCTACACTTACAGAAGTTGCTCATAGTCACATACATTGTGCTAAGCTTTTTTTTATGCACGACAACTTGTGGTGAAATTGTATTGAATTAAAAAACACATTAAGTAAAGTGAAAAAATGTTCCTTCTTTTATACATTTTATATGGAATGCAATTTAAATTGCTTAAATTGTTGAATAAATAAATACAGTAATAAATACAGAAATATATGATGTACATGTATTTTTATGTTCATCTATTATTATAGGGCAGCAGCTTATTCCTCATCTCAATGGAATAGCAAATAAAAGGAAATAAATTAGGAAATAAAAGGATCTAGAACCTAATAAATACATAATTACAAGTAAAAGTACTCTGAATAAATATTTTCTAAAAAAGTTTTATCTTTTATTAGTTTTAACTGTCTACCAATCGATCTTAGATATTGATTAAAATGGCGTTCGGTAGTGTTATTGATCTTGATCATGATTATCATCATTGATCAATTTTAGATTATAACATATTTAAATTGCTGATATTTAAAATAAAGTTAAGTTACTGTGATAAGTTACTGTGTTATGTAATGTCATCGTAAATGATATGATAATTGTTTTTGAACAATTACAGTTTTAACAAATAAATGATTTAAAACTGTCGGGGGGTCACACACAGTTGACAGTACATGTGAGTGGGGGGCTGAGGAGATGGTGGATGAGGGGGTTGGTCAAATGAGAGAGAGAAAGGACCATACCAGTTAAAACCAGTTAGAACCGCTCTCATTATAGGCCATTAAAAAGATCAAGTTTCTACTCTGACTCACTGACGTCACTTCTGTCTTCATCTGGATAATTTGATGATTTTGGCACAATTACACAGGAATGAAGTCTGCTAAATGTGGATTTTTTTTTAAAGGTCCAGCGATAAAAACATGTCTCTTCTCATTGTGATGCAAAGATTGGATTTTTTAGACATTACATTGGAATTTTTATATGTTACGGGTGACGTAACTGTGACCATGAAGAACATCAGGTGAGTTAAAGACGTGAACGATCGTCAGCACTTCAGGTGATAGATTCAGACGCGTGTTTTTACAAAACATGATGTGAACATCAGTGGTTTTATTCATGTACCTAATTAAGATCTGGAGGGAACTTTTTCCACACACACACACACACACACACACACACACACGTGTGGGGACATGTGGGGACATTTCATTGACTGGCATTCATTTCATGGAGACTTTCCTATAGACCTTAGAGATCTCATTATTGCTACTACTTGTCTAGCCTTTATCTAAACCTGATCCTAACCTGAACCAAACCTCAAGTCATGTGTTAAACCTCAATTTATTTTTCTTTTTACATTATGGGACCTGCTTTTTGTCCCCATAAGGGAGACAGGTCCCTATAATGTGAGCGTGTAAACAGATTTAAGTCCCCACAACGTGAGGAATACCTAGACCACACACACACACACACACACTGTCAACCTGCGTCTGCATCCTGTTGCATCCATTCAAATATCCTCATGCATGTTTCTCATTATGAAACTGGATGAAACACGTTCCAAACAATTAGCACTCAGTTACCCCGCTGCATAACCAAATCGCCGCTGGACCCAAGCAACTATAAAAACCGAGGCAAGATGGAGCAAGAGGACAGAACAGCTGCAAGAAAAAGAAGCAAAGCCTGAAACAATAATAATAATAATAATAAAAAGCCAAAAGAAGACGAGGAAGACAAGCCATGGCTCACAGAAGAACCAGTGGAAACAAACTCCTCATGATGGGTGAGATGAGCTTAGTCTGATTATTGGTTTATTTGACCTTAAAAATCCAGTATAAGTGGAGTTATCAACCTTCAAATAAAAAAAAGGCATTTCCAACAACATTTACATTTACCATTAGTAATTAATTTTATACCCCTCGTTTAAAACATTTATGTCTAGAAGTCTGCCAGCCTGTTTCGCTGTCAGCACTTGTTAATATTTTTTATTAAATGAAAAAATAAAACAGTATCTTCTCCGTGCTCTGCAGTGATGTATATGGTAGCATCGTGCAACGCCGTTCCTATCAGAGACCTGCTGGACCGAGCCTCCCAACGCTCGGACAAACTGCACTCCCTCAGCACAACGCTCACCCATGAGCTGGTTTGTACCTGATTTTGAGTGTGTATGTGTGTGTGTGTTGCCATAGGTGTGTGTGAGTTTGTCTAAAAATGTGTGTGGGGTCCTTCAATCAGACTGCATGTGTTTGCAGTCTGTGTTTCAAATACTGGGATTTAAAATTTAAGGTTAAACTTTCTAAGACATAAGATTTTGTAAAACTCAAGAGTTAATTTTCTTAAAAAGACACATCATATAAATTATTTGTACAGCATCTTTACTTTAGTAAAGACTTTACATAGTAAGGCCGAGACTAACAGCAGAGAAACCAGTGAAACCTGAACTGTCCCTCAGCTGTAACTAGAACTATAAGCTTTATCACACAAGTGAATGAGAGAGGAAATGTGTCAATTTAGATTTGAAGCTTTTGTAAAGATTTATGTTATTCTGTAAGTTGTAATGCTTAGCTATGCTTAGCTTATTCTATTGTCCCTCCCAGGACTCTCATTTCCCTCCTGTAGCTCGCTTGATGGCACCTCGTCCTTCAATGTGCCACACTTCATCTCTGCAGACGCCCATCGACAAGGCGCAGGCTCTTCAAGTATCAGTGAGTCGCTATATTTTCACCTACTCTTTGTTTTCTCTTGCTCCACTAAAGTCAGTCCAAATAACTGAAGGCTGTGAGAGCTTTATAATAGCCCTTATATCACAGAAAATCTAAATCATGAAATCTGAACACTGTACCTGATTTTAGTGTTGTGAAATAAATATAAAAAGCAAAAACACATTTTTTAATTTTGTTCAAGAAATTTTTGGAAAATTCTGTAATATTTTTGCTAAAAAAAAAAAAAGTTGCAAACATCATCTTCAGCTTGTGGTCTGATTGATTTGTTTGACTTTGACTCCTCCAGGATTCAGATCTGTTGTCGCTGGCTCGCTCTCTGCTTCAAGCCTGGTGGGATCCTATGGTGGTCCTGTCCGACTCTGCTAACACTTTGCCTCACCCGGCACAAAGCAGCATATACAACAAGATCCAGGAGCTGCAGGAGCACTCCAAGAGTCTGGGAGACGGCCTGGATATCCTATCTGGGAAGGTGTGCAAGTGTGCGTGTGAACAAATCACGTTTGTCTTTTCATTCATTTGAAATATTAAAGTAAAACTTTTCTTTTTTGTCTTCCAGATGGGTCCAGGAGCTCAGGCCATCTCCTCTCTGCCCTACACAGGAAGCAATGACATCAGCCAAGACAGGATCTCAAAACTGGTCAACTTTCATTTCCTGATGTCCTGCTTCCGACGGGATTCTCACAAGATCGACAGCTTCCTGAAGGTTCTGCGCTGCCGGGCAGCAAAGATGCAACCGGAGATGTGTTAAGGGGGAGGAAAACCAGCTTGTCTTTGAGGGGAAAATTTTTCTATTTTTCTTTTCTGAAACCTTGTATCACCTGCTACCTGACTTAATATCGTGGTTGCTAGTTAGTGAGTGTTATGAGCTTCCACACTGTGAAGCTAAAGAGACGCCACTTGGCATGCACACTATATATCATGTATTATTTTTTGATATGACCCTTTTTAGCCATCATAGTGCACAAAACACCGACTGCACTGAATCAGTTCTTGATGCAAATGTCTAGACACTTTTAAACAGATGACTCTAGCCCCCAGAGACGCAAAATCTTCCTTGTAAAGTTGAGGCAATAGTTTTACTTCCTAAACAGCTTCCATCTGGAACTACCAATAGCAAAACTGGGATGGCTCCAACATTTCCCCAGATGTTCCCAGCTGGTCTGGCATTTTCAGCTCACCAAACTGTGATAATTTTAAGTGTCATCTGTCTTGTGAATCCTCGTTGTATTTTTCTTCTGTCTACTAAAGTGGTTTCCCCTCAGAGTCAAGCTGACACAGGAGCCTCTAAGTGGCAGGTAGTTTGGTAGTTTGACTTTAGGAGAGTTTAGCTGGTGTGTGTGACGTTTGAAACTGGTGTCACTGGATTCTCTTCAAGTCAATCTTCACATAAGGATGCAGGGCTGTTTAGAGGCTAACTTTCCCTTCTTAACTAGTTTGACTGCTAGCTTGACTGATGCAAAACCACAGCATTTGCACTTTAGATTTAAGAAAACTTTCGTGAAAGCATCACAAATGCAACGTCTGTCAACTGAAACATTTCTTTTGAATCTTTATTGTCAATAAAGATTATCTCTTGCACAGTAAAACACTTTGTGTTGGCAGTTCTTCATCTGTAATTATGACTCTATGTTTCCTGAGCCTGCTCATTTCAGCTGAACAACCCTCTATCCTGAACTCCAACAACAAAAACTGAACAACAAAAACTGTTTTACACTGTGATCTGTAGTAGTTTTGGAGGATGATATCCAAATGATATCCACCTGTGGATATGGGCATCAGATCAGATAACATTTGTTTTGCTGTGTTGCGCAGATACAAACTAGCAGTGTTGTTTAATTTGAAACACTTTAAGGAATTCAAACAGACTTCCTGCCAAAACAGATCTAAATAGAACAAAATGGCAACAAAGGCACAGTGTCTAAATTTTATTTAAAAGGAATAGGTCACCATTTTATCTACTTTTTTTTTCCCAAGAGTTAGAATTAATATCCATACCGTGTTAGACCAATTAGCACCTGTAGATTTGTCAAGGCTGCTGATGATGAACACTTTTTTTTTATAACAATCAAGTCTGGATTTAGTTTTAAAAGAAATCATTTCCATCAATTTACACTGTTGGAACTGGAACGTAACCAAGAAGTGGACGTCTCAGTGGAATGATCAGGGAGGGAAGTACTGGTTGTGTCCAACATATGACGTGTGTCCTTTCTTTTCAGCGAAAAAATTAACACTAACCCTAACATTTATCAAGTCTCCAAGCTGGTTCCTGTGGATTCAGTTGCTCTGAATTCAACAGAACATAAGTCACAGAACTGTCAAACAGAACCCAGACTTGAATCCAACTGAAAATCTGGGGTGACCTGAAGAGGACAGCGCGCAGAAGATGCCATTGCAATCTGACTGATTTGGAAGCTTAAGGTAAAGAAGAGGGGGAAAATTTTGCCACCATTAAGATGAGTAATTTTGAAAGACTGATATGGTAAAAGACTGGACGCTGCAATAGGATGAAAAGTATTCCTACAAGAGGGTGAATAGTTTATGTGCCCACACCACCTATCCCATCCCTCCGGGTTATAAGTCACATTACAGGTTGAACAAGAATAATTTTTACATAATACAAATCAGATTTGAAGGGACCTCGGGGGTGGCTGTGGGAACCACTGACCCGAGCCCCCCAGAAAGCGCAGACCGGCCATGGAGGTGGGTTTGGTTTTTAGCACTAAGCGTCTCTGTGTTGAGTCAGAGAGGAGCGGGCTGGTAAACCGACACCTGACCGCCACCTTCACCAGCTCTCTCCCTCCACCAGTCTGTCTCTATGAGGTATGAGGAGTAAACACAACCAACAGGTGAAGGCGGCGGCTCCGGACATGTCGAGCTTCGAGGTGTCTCTGCAACAACTCAACGATTTGTTGACAGACGACAGCGGTTTCTACAGCTGGCCAACCAAACACTTCCACGAGGTTTACCCGAGGATTTACGTGGGCAACGCGTGAGTCTTTGTTGTCTTTATTTTGATGCCTGATCACTGTTAGTGGGGATGTTTTTCCATTACAGGAGACATGTCTTTGTCTAAATCAGGTCAGACTTTACAAACACTTCATATGATCAGAATCAGTTTTTTTCCAATTATGCAAATTTAACGATCGATTCTTGGTCTGATTAACCCATTACACTCTATTACAGCCACTATATGTGGCTCACATCGTTATTACTAGATTATTACAATACAAAAGATCTGGAAAATAAATGAAGTTTAGTTTTTAAAATCATTTAAACACTGCTTTATTCATTGGTTATTTGCAAGACCGACTCTTGAACCATAATTAACAATTTAATTATTATTATTATTATTATTTTTTGAATACATGTAATTTTGTATACGGGAGATTTTATTCTGCTGGGTTTAGAGTCTGCTACCAGAGGCCTGCAGGGAAACTACAGGCATGATGGTTGATGGGACTGAAGCTTGTTTAATTTTTTAAGAGATGGATGGATATTTTTTTGCCTGTGACAAAAAGGCAAAAGTGGAGCAGAGGCAGAAGTTGTCAGGGATGGTTATTTTCTTTTTCCATATAAGTTTGAGCTAAATTCACACATTAACCTGTTAACACCTGTTGCACCTGGTTCTGTCAAAATGTTAGAGCTAGGGCTACCACAATAGAGATCTTAGTCACACCGATCTAATGATCTAAATATGATCAAAAAATGAAGTGTCCACACTGCAATCTATCACATGAAGAAAAAGTGTATTTTCCAAAAATGTTGAACAAATCTTAAAGGTGAGTTTATGCTATTAACTGCAGCTGTTTACTTAGATCATCACCATCATCATTGATTTCATTCCTCTACTCACCAAGAGCTGCTTTGCTTAGTTTACTGAATGTGTTGTCATGAACGTCAGCTTTTAGATCAAAATGATATGATTTGTAAGTTTGTTAAACAGCACACAGCGAGTACTATCATCTGTCATATATCTTAATCTTAAAGAACTAGTCTTAAAGGTGCTACTGACAACTTTAGCTATGCAGCAAACGTTAGCAGTTACCACTAAAGTTAGCATAATAACCAGTTAACCCCATACCGACCAGCTCATCTGAACATTTTCAGACAGAGAAGTCACCTCTTGGTAAAACTTCTAATCAGTCAGCTTTTACTGATAGCGTTGGCTATATAGCAACAGCAAAACTTTCAGATGGCATCACAATTTAATCACCAGTTAAACTATTTAAACAAACAGATCACCAATTACTGTACAGATATTCCTACAATCTGTCAGGAAGAAACAAATGGTTCAGTCTAATTTTAAAACAGAGGCTCTTAGATGTTTTTTTTTTTTTTTTTCCAACCCAGTGAGTCATGTCAGTGTTTCAGCAGAAAAAAAAAAAAACTCTGTGGTGCGTTTTATTCTGCCTGCCTTCCTGAAGGAGTCATAATGGAAACAGCAGGGACACTTGTGTCTTTTTATAACTGAGTAAACGTCTTCACAAACATAAGAAAGGACCCACGGATGCATCGATGCAGATCAGAGAGCGTGCGACTGCTGCTCCTCGTCTCAGAGCTGATGTCTCCTTCCTGCTCCCCTGTGTTGTTTGAAAGCTTTGCAGACTGTTTGTGGAGGCGTGTTGCATTCAGTATGAGCTCCAGCGCTCATCCAATCTATTTTTATCTCCCTACATCTGAGAGGTGGGACGTGCCAAGTGGTACAGCAAAACCCAGAGGTTCACAGTGAGACATAGCAGATCCCTGCTCTCTGCATAGCAGTTAATTAAAATGACTCAGGATGGAAACAGGTTGCTGCTTAATTATAAAATATGAGATAGTATGTAGAATATAATAAGGATGCACCGGTACATTGTTCAAATGTCAGTATTGGCCAGTATTCCTCTTGTTGACTACAACTGGACTATTGGCAAATAAGATTGAATTCTCTGATATCAGAGGCTGTTGTTCTGGTTTGATTTACAGTCGGATCAGAATCAGACAGTAACGTACACAGATAGAAGTGGCTGCATATGTCTGTAATATGATGCACTTGTGGCTTGTTTTTAAATGAGAGAAAAACCTGTTTTGCCTTTAATTAGAGATAGTGTAGAGAGACAGGAAACAGGGAGGAGAGTGGGGTAAGGACAAGCAGGAAAGGTCGACTCGGTCCGGCAAACCACTGCACGGCACATACGCCAACATGGTGCGCCTTGGCCACTGAGCCATCCAGGCGCCTACCATACTGGTTTTTTTTTTTTTAATTTCTCTTTCTTGAAATCAGGAAGGAGATTATCCTGCACCTGTGCTCCTCTTGGTGTTTACCAGAGCACCAAGTTACTCTGACCCTAACCTTAACTAACCCTAAAATCATGTCTTCACCTTCATTGTTTGTTTTTTACATTATGGGGACCTGCTTTTTTGTACCCACACGGGAGACAGGTCCCCACAATGTTCATGTATTATTGATGCTTCTGTTTCCCATTATTGTTATTGATCTGTGATCATTAATCTGTTCTGTTTGTATCGGCCAGAAAAAAAACTTTTCCTGTCACCTTGTATCTATGTCATTACTTGGACATTTTCCAGACAGGAAAGGAATGAATATTCTGTAGATGCATCATGCATCGTCATAGCATGTTCTGTAATTTTTTTGATGCAGGTTTGTGGCGACGAATGTAATGCGCCTGAAGCGTGTTGGCGTTACACACATCCTGAACGCAGCAGAGGGAAACTCCTTCATGCACGTCAACACCAACGCAGAGTTCTACGCAGGAACGGGGATCGTCTACCACGGGATCCCAGCCAGCGACACCGACCACTTCGACATTAGTGTGTTCTTTGAGGAGGCAGCGGACTTCATTGAGAAGGCGCTGGCGTACAAAAACGGAAAAGGTCAGAGGACAACAGAGATGAGATAAACTATTCTGTGTCAAATATTATTTTTCCTTTTCCTGAACTTGTGTATTGACCGATACTGAGAGAGGGGAAAGTGAGTGCCATTTACAGAATATCTTCCATTCTGATTCAACCAAAACGCATCATACTTTTGTCTGTCAGAGACATTAGAGAAAAGTACATCTTCCAAACTCCATAAGTTCTCTGAAATCCTGCCAAGATACTGGAGATGGGGATCACGTCAATCAGGTCAAGAGTGGCCGAAGAACAAATGACCAAACATAATACATAATACATAAATTAGGCGCTGCTAACCCACCCTCCTCCATATTTCTCTGTAAAGAGGAAAGTTTTAGTTGTGGTTGTTTTTTGTTCCAAATAAACCTGGAGACATCAGTGGAGTGTCTTCCAATAGTTGGTGGGTGGTTAGAGGGGAACCATGGAGCTATCAGAATTTATTCCAAGTAAAATGTCATTTTAACCATAACGATCCATATCTGTCTGTCTGTCTATCTATCTGTCTGTGTGTCTGTCTGTCTTTCTTTCTTTTCTTCTTCCTCTGCAGGTAAAGTGTACGTTCACTGCAGAGAAGGCTACAGCCGCTCACCAACCTTAGTCATCGCTTACCTGATGCTTCGTCAGAACATGGACGTCCACTCTGCTCTGGCCATGGTGCGTCAGAAAAGAGAAATCGGGCCCAACGACGGCTTCCTGCGGCAGCTCTGCTGGTTGAACCAGAGTTTGGCGGCTGAGGGGAAGTTATGGAACAAGTGAGGAACGTGAGGAAGTTGTTAGACTGAAAACAAATGTGTGTTTTAATCGCACGTCGCCTTCTGACGCTCATTCGACGGCTTTAACAAGCAGCAGGCCTGTTAGGGAACATGCAGGAAGTGGAAAATGAAAAAGGCTTTTTCATGACAGCACTGATCTTTTACACTTATTCAGTGTTTTTATCAGTATATGGTTGTATTTTGTCACTGTTTCCTATTGAAGATAACAATATTGAAGTATAACATCTAGTAGAGTCTCTCTCCAGTAGTCACTGCCCAGTATCCTAGTTCCAGCTGTTCACACAGGAGATTTTATGTAGACACTGAATTTTCATATTTGATCTGATTTTCAGGGAAACAGAGGGTGATTATTTATATATATATATATATATATATATTCATATGAAGTCTACACTGATCTGACAGTTTGAATGAAAACAATGAAGCTAATCATGATCATCATTTGTTCTTCCCATGTTATATCGAGAATCTAATCTGTTATTTCATTGTTCCTTTAACAAAAAACAAACAAGTAAATTAAGATAAAAAAAAAAAAATACTTGTGATTTTATTCTGAAATGACATAAAAGGACCATGGGGCTATGTAAACTAATCACTCTTTTTCTCTAATCTGATACATGAGAACAGAAAAGAAAGGAAAATCTTTTTGTTTTCCTCATATGTACATGATATTTGGAACTTCTATGGAAACTCTAAGGAATGCTGGGGTAAGTGAAAATATTTTCCAACCAAAACTATATCGACTTCAACAACAACTACATCTGTTTCTGTTCTGATTTTAAAATAGACCAATTAAATAATCCCAACTGATTGTTTTTTTCTGATTTGGTTTTTTGTGAAAAATCCAAAGAACGTTCCATGCTTGGATCAACAAGGAATAATTTGTATGTGTATTAGCTGATCATAGAGACTAGAAACTGAAGGTAAAACCTATTTTAACTCACAAAATCCACCTACAAAAAATGTGGAATTACACAAGCTTGAAATAATCTTTAAATGTCAAATGTATCCTCGATATTTCAGAATCCTCCTCTGATGTTTTATTTCTAACGCTGCTTCATATGTTCATGTAAAGATTTTAATGGACTTGACCATATTGTGACCATAATGTCTGTGATTGTAACTGAAACACTGCCACAATGTGAGACTTGTTTACCAGTAACTTCAACGTATTGGAAAAACCTCTCCTTTTTGCACACGGGTGTGTGTTTTATGTCCTTTTATATCTGCATGCTTTGTAACATCAACACGAGCCAAAGTGTTGTTTATATCCCTGTGTTTACAGTGTGTGTGTGCGTGTGTGTATGTGTGTGTGTTCACCATGTGCTTTACTGAACCTGTGACTGGTGAATCATGGTGTACGTCAGGACGTGATGTGGTCGCTGATGTCATGGACACCGCTTATATGAAGTGCACTTTATCTAATGACACTGGTGATTGTTTGTCGCTGTCTTTTCAGACATTCAGTGATAAATAAACTGTGAATGTGACACGGATGAGTTTCCTGAAGAGTTTCATCATGTAACACTGATTTATTTCACTGGCCTGTGTCATGTGTTATCACTAATTATCATTATCAGTAGTAATGATTGTGTCCTGTAGAGGGCGTAGTAAGACTGTTGTAGCTGTTAAACTGTTGGTTCCCATCAGTTTAACAGCAAATGATGATTATTCTGTTCTGTTTCATCACAACCATCACATCTATAACTAACATTGCATTTAAAAAAAAAAAAAATAAAAGAAAAACAAGTAAGAAGAAAGTGATGTTTTCTAATTTTAACATTAAGTTGGAATTAACTTTTTTTTTTGGTCCATTTCTATTATTAAAAACCACCAGAAAAAAGGATTCATTGTATTAATTATTATGTTATTAATCAATATATATATATATATATATATATATATATATATATATATATATATATATATATATATATTTTTATTTTGAAATATTTAAATTATTATTATTATTAATATTATTATTATTAGAATTATTATTATCAAATGTTCAGAAAACAAAATTTTTCCCTAATTTGTGCTGTGATCCCCTAAAAATGGCCGACATCTTCATCGTGCAGAACGTTTACCGTCAAAGTAAAAAACAAACATCACTAGTAGCAGTGGTGCTTTTCCTCTTCCTCTGTCACTTCCCTTTACTTCCCCTCTGATTCCTCATCATCCTGCCAGGGGCCTTTTAATAGGCACCGCCTCCTCGCTTATTAACCGTGTGTGTGTGTGTGTGTGTGTGTGTGTGTGCGCATTCCACAGGTTTTGGAGGTTGAGCTCTATGACAGGGCCTCTCTGTCTCTGTCTGTTGTTTTCTCTGATCCTTGTCTTTTTTCCGTCTCTTCTCCCCTCTCATCTGTTTTCACGCTCTCTCTCTCTCTCTCTCTCTCTCTCTCTCTCTCTCTGTCTCTGTCCTGACGTGACGTGTGGAGTTGATGCAAGGACATGTCTGTTAGGAGACGAGGGTAACTCCCTTACATAACACCAGTCTGCATGAATGAATCCATGGGGGAAGGGCAGCTGTGTCTTTTGGGGGGAGTTGGATGCATGTGTTTGGTGAAGTATGAATGAATCGTGCGGAGCTTCGGTGTTTGAAACTATTTATTTCTAACGGGTAAATCCACTATTAGATTCTTAAAACCTAAGTCACACGCACCAATGGATCAGCTACTGCAAACTCTGAGAAACCACAGAAATTAGTTTTAACTCCTAGTGGAGATCCTGATGTTTTCATAAACATCATGTAGACTGAAAGTTTTGGAATATGGTTTTTCAAAGTAGTCCAGGTGATCGTCTCTCTGGCAACAGTTTCCAGCTCCTCCTGGTGGTCCTGAAGTGTTCCCAGTCCAGATTAGCAACATAATATCTTCTATTCTCTGAGTCACAACCCAGAAAACCTCTAACAGGAGGCGTCCTGATCAGACTGGACACCTCAAACAAACTACAGGTAACTACCACCATGATGTCCACTGATGTCAATCCCACCTGCAGCCTTTAAAAGTACTGTTTCTGCCACCAATAATAATAACAGCTACAGTTATCATGTGTTTGAAGCCTCTGAGTTACTCACACTAGAAGAGCTTGTTGAGCTTAGTGTGAAATTTGATTTCTGTGTGAAAACACATTAAGTCAAGAGTGTTTTTTCTAGTCTGACAAATGGGAACAAGCATGAGAAAAGCTAACACCATCACACTCAGAAAAACATCACAAGATAATACTGACTTTATTTTTTCGTCCAATTTTTTGTTGTATACTTGCTAACATTAGACGTCAGATTAGCTTTAGCACTTCCTTAAAGCAATGTGAACCCAAGGTCTGTTTCACATCAGTCGGTTTTACATTGGTCAAAGTAAATCGAGTTTTACCGTCTTTTGTTTTCACAACAAAATAGCTAACTGAACGTAAGTGGGGCGGCCAGCCAAATGCACATGTGTGTAGTAATGCTATTCATGCTACTACCAGAGTGAAGTACTATTGTGAGCTTTATTAGTAGATCAAAAATACCAATTTAGATATGTTTGGCTGGTGGCCCCATTTACCTTCATTGTTAACTATTTGGTTGTGAAAACAAAGGATGATCAAACTCGATATTACTTTGACCAATGTAAAATAGCTCTTGGGGAGCGGTGTGCGAGTGTGTGTGTGTGTGTGTGTGTGTGTGTGTGTGTGTGTGTGTGTGTGTGTGTGTGTGTGTGTGTGTAGTGAAATAGACCCTGGGTTCAAATTACTCTGGACCCACACTTTGAGCTTTAGATGCACTGGCAGACTGGACTTTAGTACCTTTGGACACAGCCTTTGGATGGCGAAGCTAAGCTAAGCTAAGCTAAGCTAAGCTAAGCTAACCCTAGCCCTAACATGGCTGCTATTCCTCAGGATGACAACCAGTTTCTCTTTAGGGGAACCTAAAGGGGGGAGTTGGATCTTAAAGGGTTAAACAACATTTTATTACATGATAGGTTTTGTTCTGACTTTGATTTTACTTCAGAAAATATTGATCTCAGAACTCTTGACATGACGATAAAACATATTATGTAATCAAGTCATATGCACTTAAAACTGCAGCAGCAGCAGCACGTGTTCTTAAATCAGAAGCAAGCGTGCGTGCGTGCGTGTGTGTGTGCGCGCGTGTGTGTGTGTGTGTGTGTATTCCAGAGAATTTGAAAAAGGATCAAAATTGTGAGCAACGTCAGTGAATATGAGCATCATCAAAATACACTGTTCTATTTTAGAGGCTTGCTGGAAGCACTTTTCCTTTAGTTGAGGGGAAAAATCTGTAATGGATGTCCCGGTCTGTCAATCTGTGTCTGTGTAAGAGGGTGTGTGTGTATGTGTGTGTGTTGGCGAGTGAGATCCATGTCAGTCTGCGGCATGTCTGCTGTGTACCAGCTGTGCCCTTCTGTGTTTTTTTGGGGGGAGGAAAGGAGGGTGAGGTTGGAGGTGGGTGGTGGTGGGGAGCGTGAGGCTGTAAAGGATTTTGGATTGGTGGAGAGCAAAGCTGCTCATTGTTACATCATCTCCTCCACAACAAGCCTAAAACAAATTTTGACGTCAGCTCAGCTTTCATGAGTCTTGGCGTTCGTAATAATTTAGTAGTTCGTTTCCAAATTTAGCAAAAGTGCATCATCTACACTGAGCATGTGCAGTATGATTATAAGTAGCAGTGTATTCAATAATACATGGCAAAAAAAGAGAAACAATTGGACTCGTCCTCAGTGTAAAAACAAACTGAATGTGTCAATATTCAATGAAATCAGACCTAATGTGTTGTAATGATCCTGGTCAGTGTTTTACTGCAGGACACTTGATTGTAGGATCTGTTTACTGTTTGTAATGTGGTGATACAAGTTGGTTGTTTTAACATCAGCAGATGGACTGACTTTCTGACCCCATATCAGCTCCAGTATAATATCAAAGGACACCACTAATGATTTAGCCTCAGAAATGATGCATGAATGGAAACATCACCACAGCTGAAGGTTAATGTTACTGGTATAGGTATTTGTCACATCTCCAGACATAGTTGTGTTGTCAGTCCAACTTTGCTGCAGTTAAATATCTTTAACTTAAATTACTGGATGGCTTTCAAGGAAATTTTATACACAAATTCATGATCTTCTGCAGATGAACCCTCAACATGTTTGACTGACATTTAGAATAGAATATTTTTATTTGTCCCACAAAGGGAAATGTATCTGTTTGACACCATAAACAAATCACAAAAAATAGATTAACGAGAAATAAAAAAGTGAAGAATAAAAGACAATAAATAGAAAGAAAACAAATAAACATGCCGCTCCACTCCTGATCACCGGAGCAACAATCAGGCAATGGCTCAACGGCTCCCTGGTTGTCATAGTCAAAAACACAACAAAAAACAAACAAACAAACAAAAAAAAAAACCACACCAAAAAACAAACAAACAAAACAAACACAAACAAACAAACAAAAAAACATGAGAAAAAAAAAGGATGGATCCGTCAAAATGTTCAAAAGTTTAGGTAAAAAGAGTACAATAAAATCAACCATTAATTATAACAATTGATTGTTATATGCCATGTTAAGTTACTATGTCCTTATGTGACAAGACTTCTGTCAATGACTCTACAAGACAGTCACAAAATCAGGTATTTATCTGTGATCTAATCACTTTGATGTTCACTTTATTGGTGTCTGTTTATGGTATTTCTGGGATAAATCATATTACCAAAATCAATATACTATAGTTGCCGTTTTCCTTTACCCACCTTTAGTGAAGCAGTGATAGTCGTTGGGAGTTTAGGGAGCAGGTGGATCAGCTGACCGATTGATCTTGCCACTGGGCTTCACTTGACTGATTTGGCCTTTTCTGTAGGTAAACACTGGCCAATGTGAGGCTCCTCAACACATTCACTCAGGTACTTCTTCCTGCCACTGTGGAGACCGGGACATCTTTGCAGCATTTGGACTTTTTCCTTTGAGATAAATAAAATTGTATCTTATCTTTTGTCCAAGAAATGCTTCTACTCTACTGATGGCCAAGCTGGCTTTCTTATTCGTTGTTTCCATTGTCAACGGTCAAGCAATGGTTGGGTTGAACGAAAAAAGCACTAACTAATTCCTCCTGCCATGAGTGATTAGCCACTGCTAGTCTTGTTCTCTCCAGCTGCCCTTTCTTGCAGCAGTCACTCATTTATTCCAGATGTTTAATTAAAGAAATTCTATAACCATTCCTAGATCTGTTGTTCTAGGTGGAACCTAAAGTAGATATCTTGATTCCTTGCTCCAAAAACTGACATTTTGGGAAGATTTGAAACTGCATTCAAGGCCTTCTAAGTCAACATTAGTGGTGTAACAATCTCATTGTTATGCTGCAGCCACGTCCAGAAATGTGATGGAAAAGTCTTCCCTGTTATAGCAGCAGATTAGGAAGTTGGTAAACTGCTTTTGATTCTCCCAACCAACGTCAAAGTTCTCGTGGGTGTAGCACATACTTAACAATATCAAACAAGCATCAAATTGAATGTGATACAAGGACATCTGCACATCTGATGTAAATAACTTTTGTACAGTTGCAAAACTGCAATGTCATCCAAAACTTAAACGTGGAGCCACTTTAATGGGATCAATAATGAAATCTGGTAGAGGTGAGTGACATAACACTGAACTCAACCCGACTCCAACCTTACACAATGATCACGATTAACTTATTTTCTAGTGTGTGTGTGTTTTGTGTGTTTGTGTTTCCGTCATGTCATGTGTACTCTGGACAGAAACAAAGAAGGCAGATTGATATCAAATAATTTTATAATGCTGAAAATGAATGTCACATAGCCACAAACACAAACAGCTTTGAGCCATTGAGATGCCATTCTCTGACTGTGCCATGAATGATTTGTCACAGAAAAAACAAGACAAACAACAACCGTGCCCGTTACAAACCCATGACCAGCATTATCAGATACACCATCAAACCTCTCGTCTGTGTGTGTGTGTGTATTTTTTTTTTTCTTTTTTCTTTTTCAACCCACATCTCACTCAGCTTTACATTCAACACTTCGCTGTGCCAAAAAATACGATGGCTGCTTCGCAAACAGGAAATAGCCCAGTGCTTTTGCAGGGACCTCACATGATGTCTCTCAGATTCGCTTAATTAGGGCCGGGTTGTGTGCTTACAGCATTAAGTCACTGTGAAGGGGAGCTGCAGGGAGCAACAAACAAAAACAAGAGAGGACATTTTCATCATGGGAATAGTAGTCCAGGACTTGGGGGGTGGGATCCTAAACCTTTCTTATTCAAGGCACAATTTTCTGGCCTGTACTAAAATACGCAGCTCACAAGTACAAAGTGTGTAATTGCATATTTCCACTTAAAGAGATTTGAAGAGGAAAACATCTCTTTAAAGTTTTTTTTTTCTTTTTTTTTTTTTTCTGAGGCAGAAAGAAACATTTTCAATTTCCTTGCCACAGCTGTTTTTTTTTTTTTTTTTTTCTTGGAGACTGTAATTTAAGCTCGTTTTTAACGTTTTGATTTGGCCAAACTGCTCAATTCACCCCGACTCATGTCCTGATGAATCTTCAGTCCTCTTTTGATTTGTCATGGCAGAACACACGTAGAGAAGGAATAAATATCTACCAAAAGCATGGCTTCATATTTCATGCTGTCAGTTCATTTTACAAATGTGTGTGTGTATATATATATATATACACACACACATATAAACATGTTTTTTTCATGGAGCCACAACATTGTCATAATATACTTTACAACCCAAACACATCTTGCGTTCTGCTACAGATTTACATTTTAAGTAATGTGGAGAGGCTTTGGCCAAGAGTTTCAATCTATAACTCTTCAAGCCATCAGTTGTTATTCATGAAAAATTTGGGGCCACATTTCAATCTTTCCCTGGGGACCACGTTCTGGTCCATATTTTGCCAACCACTGGTGATTTTCCACGCTTGAGACTGATCACTTCCCCCATCCTTGACTCTGGCACAAAGCAGCGTGATGAGGTATGACAAGTTGTATAAATCTCTTTTTTTGGTTTCTATTACGTAATCCTTTTCATTTAATATGTTTTTTTTTTGTTAATATGGTATGTTGAGTCTCATCTTCCATCAAAAGCGATATATTTTTATCACAACATTGATTTTAATATATGGCAGATTTATACATCACAACATGAGCCCTGGTCTAAGGTCAAATCAATGTAGAGCAACCTGAAGACTCAGATTTGGACATATTAGGATATTTTTAGCTTTCTTTTTTTTTCTTTTCTTTTTTTTTTTTTTGTGTGTTTTATTTTTGATTTTTGTTTTGTATTGACCCAGATCAGGGGTACGAGCAAATGCCCAGCTTAGAAAGTGATACAGCTCAAGCAACTGTGGAAAGAAGGATTCAGGTTTGTTCGCTTTCAGTTCAGTAACTGGAAAATGGATTTGGCAAAACCTTAATTTACAATAAACTAAATGGATGCAATACTGTAATCTTAAGGGAGTGTACAAAAAGTATCAGAGAGGGAGGAGGAATCAGAAAAGTAGTAAAGGAAACAATATAATTTTTTTTGTCTCATTCCACAATTATATTTACATTTATTTTTTGAAAAATTTCTGAATATTACTTTATTTGGCATGAGCGCATTTTATGGTCATGCTATGAATATATTATTTTAACATACTGGGCCTGGAACTGCAGTAACTGCTGTCAAGTGAAACTTAAACATAAATATGGTTTTTATTAAGTTTCAACGAAATTACCCACATTTAACAGAACTAACTCAAACAAATGTATTCATAACCCAAATATTGAGTGACCCCTGCTCCCACAACAGTAACTTCTGTACAGTCCCTTTGAGTTTAGCTTGTACAGTTTTGTTAGCTTGAGTATTTTTTATTTTGGACGAAAATCAACCTCTGATTAGTCCACCTTAACACCTATGATAGTGGGAACAGACAATAAATCGTTACTGGGTCTAAACGATGCGAAATACTATGATTGCAACTTGCCAAGTTAGCTGTTAGCATTAGCTGTGCTGTGGAGCAGATAGAGATACTTTATCTCCAAATTAGCACCTAATTCAGTTATTCTAATATGATGCTAGAAGTCAATGTCTAAACTTCACAGGACAGGAAGTGCAATTTGTTTTGTTTATGAATTCAAGTTGTCAAAATATGAGCTAGCTAGCTAGCTCTTAGCTGCTAATGGCTACTGGAAACTTTTGAGTTTTGCTGGAAACTGATATCATAATTGCTAAATGAAGATGTATTTAAGACTCAAAAAGAAGTATAAGGGTTTTTTTCCCCCCCGTTTTCACCAGCAAATTTGGTGGGGACCAAAGCTGACGAAAAAGGCGGGAAAATACAAATGTGGGCTTCAAATCTAGACAATAAGTTTTAAGGAATTTTTGGACAATCTGTTGCTTGAATCCAAATCAGTGTGAAATATATGTTACTATACGTTTATAGTTTTAATAATCCAAGTGAAGTTTAATAAATAGCAAGTATATGCTATACATGCTAGCATACGCAACGCAATTCTAGCTCAGATATATGTAAGGGAACCAATGAGCCTTGTTACTTCACGCTATTATGTGTGATCACATTTTTCAGTTAGTTGAACTGAGGTTGAGCCCTGACCCGTACGTGACGTCTGAGCACTAGCCACCTCTGAGCCAACGATGGTCTGAAAGTGCTTACACAGCCATTTTCTCACAGTTAAGCATCAACACAGACAGACAGACATTCACTTACCAAGAAAATCAGATGCAAATTAATAACAACATCAAAATATAATTGTAATAATCATTAAAAAAAACAACAAAAAAAAAAATGTTTTTTTTTTACCTCAATCCAAAACAAAAGTCACTTCATCTCTTGCTTTTTTAACATCGCTCAGGGTTTTTCAGTCCTCACACCACCAAGTCATTCATATCCACACTACATTTTTAGAAAAAAAAAAAAAAAAAAGAAATAGGACTTTATCAGTAGCAGTCTGTCACATGAGCAACTTTAAACCCCACCACCACCACCACCACCTGCATACTCATTCACTCTAGAATAAGCAAAACAGCGAACACTTGGTGCACAACCAAAGCAACATCAACAACATCAAAAAAACAACATGAGTGTGGGACTTCACACTGTGTCTTTAATCATACAATTTCAGTATTTTACATTCCACATGTGGACATATTCCTGCAGGGATTGTCGTCTTTCTCCACCAAAAAAAGAGTGATCGTATGAGCTGGGGTAGGTTTCTGTGACTGTATGTGTTTGTGTGTGTGTGTGTGGGAAGGGAAGATGGAGATGTACGCTAAGAGAATAAAGAGAAATAAATAAAGGAGAGAAGAACGGGAACGTTGGAGGGAGGTCGGAATGGAGATGGGAAAAGAGATGTGAGGGCAGACATGATCTTTCCCTGGGTCAGTAATAAAAGTAGAACAAGTAGTTTATAAGTGGAGAACGAGTTGCATTAGAGTTGAACTGCTTCATAGTGGTTGTCGTTTTTTTTTTTTTTTTCTTAAAGTTTTGTGCCATGCTGTGGTGGCAAAGAGCTTAGCCAGTTCATATTTTAGTTCACTGTAAACGTAATATTAATCTAACAGACAAAAGACAAGGAAACACAAGTTTTTTTTTTGGGAGGGGTTTTGTTTTGCAGTTTGGTCAAGAAGTGTAACAGAACACAACTCCTGAAGGCGCCTCAGCTGAGACTGCTATTGTTAAACAAGTGTTTCATAGGGAACCTAAGTCACGACCATCTACTTCCGGTTCATGGGCCCTGTGCTCCACTGGTCTTGCTAAATTTACGTCATCATCAAAATCTGACAGCTAACGTTAGATTCACAGCTAGCTACACAACCAAGGAAAATATCTCACCTGATCAGTTTTATCCAACTACTCCTCGTTCTCTCTTCTGCCAGGAAGAGAGGGGGAAAGAAACTCAGTGAAAAGTTTGTGCGTAGAAATTCTAACGTGACGTCACCTACGCCACTATTTGGTTTGTAGTCCAACCAGTTACGTGTTTTCAGAAGCATATACATCAGCAATTATACGACAAACATAGCCTTGACTCACACTAATAGTTATCATCAATTGATGACTATTAATTATAGTTTCAATCAATTGAGATAAGAAGTCAAAGTGAATTGGAAAATAATTTTCATCTCTCCGTTGAATCTCATTGATTTTTTTTTTTTTCCAATTTTTTTTCGATCCAAGGACCCAGTGGACACAACCAGAAGGGGCGTGACTTAGACTCCCTGTTGTAATGAGGATGAGGAGGAGGAAAAAAAGAAGTTTCTTCCTCGTGGCCACGTTGAACATGTGGAGCTAATCCATTTCTCTAGTATGAATTTAGACGTATCCTTTAGCAGAAGAAGAAGAATGTTTTTTTTAGCAGTTTGCACAAACACTTCTTGTAGTTTCACGATGTCTAACACTGATGTCCGGGTGAAATGGTTTTGTGGTGAAGGAGTATGTATAGAGGGTGTAGGGTGTTCTGACTGACCACTGGTCTGTCTCTCTGCTCGATGCTGGTGCAACTGATCATGGCTGAAGGCAGTATGCTCTGTGGTGCTGGTGTGTGTTTTATATAGTCATTTTTTTTTTTTTTTAAAACGTGGGGAGAGAGGTGGAGGATTTCTCCAGCGATCATTTGGCTGAGAGACAGACACACAGGCAGAAAAAAAAGGCTGTGCTTCCAGCTCAAATCTTATTATTTTCCCAGTTCATGAAGCTACATGGACCATATATATATATATATATATATATATATATATATATATATATATATATACATTAAAATACTTTTAAGGTACTTCTTGTGCTCTATGAAGTGATGTAGAGGTATGCAGAAGGTGGGCAAACTATGAAGGTTAGTTGGTGATCACCACAAGGCAAACAAGCGTCATCATATATTATGAGATCTGCTGGAAACTCTTGATAATATAATTATATAATTTTACATAAATTAAACATGACTGGTCAGACTGGAGTCATTATCTGATTTGAGCTGGAAGCAGAAATTCAGCCACTGGATAGCTCTAACGCCACATACGATGACTACACTGCGCATATATATCTATATACACATAAATATAGATGTGTATGCTTCTATATGCATATATATATATATATATATATATATATATATATATATATATATTGCATTAGCAACCTCTGTGAGGCACATCAACAGAATTACTAAGCCGGTGGTTTCCCTGTCTGAGCCATGAGAAGACGTTCTGCGTCATGGCTTTCATTCACAGTGATAGTGAGCAAAGAACGGTTTATAATATTGAACACAGCACAACCTGGACACGTAGGTAAAGAACTGTAACTGTAACTGCTTGATCATCCTATTGCTGTGTGTGTGTGTGTATTTATATCCCTGTATAATCAGTGCTTACGGTTCTATTTAAATACCCTGCAACGTAGATTAGTAACACTGAGAGTGGCAGCGCCTAAAGGCCATGTCACAGTCCTTATTGGTTTCAACAGGTAATCAAGAGATGAGATGATGGACCATGTGTGTGTGTGTGTGTGTGTGTGTGTATGACATATTTTCAAGGGTATTATTGAGACTGCTATAGACAGGGCATGGGGAGGATGTAGAGGGGGAGGGGAGGTATAGAAAGGGGTTTCAGGGCTACTAAGGGATACAGACATTGTGGTTTTAGTGCAACAGAAAAAAACCTGATAGTTATTTGCAGTGGATGGCAAGTCGGGATATGGTTGGTGGAGTTTATTTCAGCAGTGTTTAATTCACATCATTAGTCTCTGGGATTGGACGGTCGCTCAGGAGGAGGCGTCGGCGTCCATTTCTTTCTGCAAGGCGACACTGACGGGGAGGGGTCTGAAGACGGAAGGTGTGAGAGGAAGTGTACTTTTTTTGTTGTTGTTGTTGTTTTGTTTTTTTTTTTTTTTTTTTTGTGTGTGGTGGTTTTTGCCGTCGGCTTGGCCTGAGTCACATCACATCACAAAATCCACCACAGTCTCTCGTTGCTCGCCGTCTCCCCCCTCCTCTTCTGTTCTCTCCCGCCTCAGGTTGGGATGAAACCGTATCCACAGGCAAACAAAAATACTGCTGACTCACTTGCTGTTTATTTTCATTATTCTTTTTAACCTCCCAGTCACCACCCACGTAAGTAGTCTGTTGGCCTGACTCCCATCGGGCCAAAATGGCTTCCACTGGAGTCCCAGCTTCCAGCTATTGCTGCTGTCCCATCCCCTCCCCCCACACCTCCCACCTCCCCTCCCTTCCTGACAGTTTCCTTTAAGTTCAATCGCCAAACTTGCAACGTGACGAGTTCACCCCTCTCTGCCCTCTTTGTCATTTTTAGGCTACCTAAAAAAAAAAACAACAACAAAAAAACCAAAAAAAAAAAAAAAAAACAAAACAAAACAAAAAAAAAAAAAAACAGAATCCAAAGTGACTGCTGGTCCCGAGTGTTGTGTGATAAAAATGAAATGAAAAAAGGGGAGAAAATTACAGTCCGCCATGTTTGGTTCATCATGGCCTGTTTAGACCTGCTGTACACCATCTGAGGAGCAGCACACTTAGTGGGTCCATGTGTACAGATAGAATGTATAATATATATATATATATATATGTGTGTGTGTGTGTGTGTGTGTATGTGTTTGTGTACGTGCGTGCAGACAGAGGGGCAGCTGCACTGAGATGAGAGGTGAGGTAGAAGCTGTCGGTTTCAGGTGGGGATGGGAGAGAGAGCGATAGAGAGAGAGGCCTGCAGGGGTAAAGTGACAACACAACATCCACCTCCCAACCACCACCGCCGCCATCTGCCGGCCCTGAACCTATCACGAGACAGCAGGGAGGTGAGGAGGCGGGGCTACGATGCACTTGACGCGGGCAGGGCTCCAATGAGATTACGCACGCACATAGACACACGACGGAGGCAGGAAGTGATGATCCACAACGACGTCGACTGAGGTAATACATCAAAAAAAAAAAAAACAAACAAACAACTGAACGGATGTGTGTGAGGTAATGACAACAAGAGGTATGTGTCGGAGAGGTATACTAGCTATATTAGCATATTGTACAGTATATATATATATATATATATATATATAGTTTTTATATACTGTATATGAGTAGCATAGTGTACCCTAAATTACTGTCAGTGTTTGAGTAACATTTTGATTTTTTCAAGTTATAAATCTCCTGCACATATCACGATTTTCTTTTTTTATTGTGAATTTAGTGAATATATATATCTTTTAATAAAGTATGCTACAGTGGGTGACACTGTAAAAATAAAAGTAATGGAAATACTGCGAAATTGCTCTTAATGTATCATAACAACACGACGACAAGTATTTTCTAAAAGTTCAAACGTCTATTTTGTTTAAAAAAGGTATAAGGTGTAATGAGTGAGAATGTGCTTTCTGTCTGTGAACACAGCGAATCTGCCTGTCACTGTCTACAAATACATAAATGTCTACACACACAGTCTGTTGGCTAACAAAAACAATGTTAATCCTGTAGTATCTGTATTTTAAGCCACTAGAAAATCAATTCTAATAATCTATCTCATTTTAGCTCTCTTCGGGTCTTCACCACTTGGTGAACATGTTTTAACTTGACTTGGCTTAGCCATATTTTGTTTTTTAGCATGCTTAGCATGCTAACGTTCGCTAATCATTTCTACACAATAAGTACTTAGCTTATCCATATTTTGTTTAGCGTGTTTAGATTAACGTGCTAAAGTTCACCAATCAATTTTACACACTAGGCACTTAGCTTAGCCATATTTTATTTTTAGCATGATTAGCTTAGCATGCTTATACATCAGGTCTAAATGCTTCGCATCAGACTGAAACTGGAAAAAGTTTTGAAGTGATTTCCTTCTTTCAACTTATGCTACATGTGGTAGCATATGTTAGCTTAGCTTAGCACAAAGAGCAGAAGCTGGCTAGCAAACAATACAGACAGCTCATACTCACTGTGTTCACAGAAAGCATCATGATGTTCATACCATCTTATAACCTTTCATTTATTATTACCACATGTATAAGACACAACTGTGTCACACAGGTAAGTGTGTATAAATAATGTATGATGATAAGGACTTCATACAAAGTGTTCCCACTGTAACTTCTAATACAAGTAGAGAGGTAAATGGGTGAGTGAGCGTGGTTTCTCCTTAGACTACCACCACCCACACGACAAATGAGGAAATACATCTAAACAGATATGAGGTAAAGGTGTAGTACTCTGTGAGAGAGTGTGTGTCTGTGTGCAGCAGAGACAGACAGAGAATTAGAGAGGTCAGTACGTGAGGGAGGTAGGTCGACAAACACTCACAGGGCCTCGGCAGACTGAGGGGCGGGCTGCACGCGCAGATGGAGCCATTTTTAATTTAATAGATGCAAGGGAGGAGGTTGTTTGTGTGTGTGTAAAGGGGTGAGGAGAGTGGGTGAGGAACTAATGGTCAAAGTCCCAGAGATAAAAAAAACAAACTACACTTCACTGAGAGGTCAGAGGTGGTGTTTGGGGGGAAGTAAAGCCTAAACCAAGCTCCTCGCTTTGCATTAGTCACGAGATCAGCTGTTTGTCTGCACATGTGCAAAAGCAGTTAATTGACGGGATTTTGTGTTTGCATATAGATGAACTGTACGTTCATGGCAGTGTGTTTGGAATTTCAATCTGTGAGCATCTATAAATGTTGTAAACTTAGTGTATGTGTGTACCTCTCAGAAAAACGTACAGCCAGATTGTCAGTGTTTTTCTCTGGTGATGGTGGTGTGTGTGTGTTTGCTGGTGGTGGGTCTTCTGGGTCTTGAATTTAAAAAAAGGGACAAAAAAAAAAAAAGAAATCCTTTGAGTTTACAGGGCACATTCCCACTAAAGAAAAAAAAAGTTGTTTTTTTTATTCTCCCCTTGTTGTTTCCACGCATTTCCACAACCCCAAATATCTTGCCTTCGGCGTCCGGGGGCTTTTAGTGGGCTGCCACAAAAAGTCACACTTCCTGGTCCTCGAAGACCTCGAGGAAAAGCGGTGGAAAGAGTTCGTTGGGACACTCCACCTTCATGTGGAGGAAGCGGCTGGCGTGACAAGCCCCGATCATACGCAGGTCTGTGACCTTCATCAGCAGCTTGGGCCAGAAGTGAGGAATGTTGTGCTTGCGGTAGTTGATGTAGTGCTCGAATGCCAGCAGGTACGCCTCTTGACACTGTTCGATCTTTTCCACGCTGGTCAGACCGGACCGGTCTGCAGAGGCAGAGAGGATAAAAGATGCTTGAGTTTATTTACACCACAACTTAAAGAAACTTCCTATAAATTGTTGCCTTTGAATTACAGAATTTTAACTCTGACGATAATTGTGACCTAAAGACTGAGACACTGTGGCATTTTTGGGGTCGAGTGCTGATAAAAAACTGTTTTGTGATGATCCTTCAAAGATCCTGGTTGTTTGAGGCAGAACATTTTCATATCGCTGACATGATACTGATACCAACATGTCTGAGACTAAACTAAAGCTGTATTCACACCTTTAGGTCCAGTAAGAATTAGTCATTCTTTTAATTTTTCAACTATTTCAATTTACGTTCACCAAGACAAAACCTAACCAGTCCAGAAACTGTGAAAAACAAAGTCTTCCTACCAATGAAATAACATGTTTGATAGAATACTTATAATACCTGTGGTTGGTTCAAATGGTGTTAACGTCAGTACTGAACTGGTCTGAGACTAACTCTTTGAGGCCGATTGTTTGGTTGTTTGTTCCAAATCACATCAACCAAAATGGACTCAATCAAGAGGGTGAACGCCCCAAGGTTCAGTTCAATCAGACGAAGGAAACCTTGTGTGAATGGACTCTAAGAAAACTTGACATCTTTGTGGAGACAAAAAGCAGCGGATGGTTTCGTTTGACCGATTTTCTGTGAATTGAGCTCAAATTTGTGCTGATTGCTTAAGGAAACCAGAACAATAGAAAAAACAGAAGAGTTTCCTTATATGGGGTCCAATAAGTTTCAATAAAAGAGGGAATGTAAATAAATCTGGCTTTGTTCAGCTGATACCAATCCATTAAAAAATGCTTGGATTGGGCACAATCCTGATCCAGATCCTGTGGTGCAGCTTTAGACGGACCGAGTAAAGCTCTTCGTGGGCCCAAAGTGAAAAAACCTCACATATATGTGACTGACATACAGAGACGATTGTCAGCAGAGTGTCAGTGAACGAGCTGCGGGGTCAGAAAGACAAGTTTACTTGGATTCATTTGGCTGCAGCAGCAGCAGTAGCACAAGACCTCACCCAGTCCTGATTAGGCTGAAAATGATTCAGATCCAGTTGGACTTGTGGACCTACAAAGACCTATAATCCTTAATAATCCTTAGAGGATTAAACCTACAAGATATGTGTGTTTGTGGTTTTCTGGTTTGCTTCGTCTTTTTTTTTTCTCCAGATATCACTTATTACTGTCTGTCAATCTACTGATTGACTGCCCAGGAATTTGTGTTGTGACAGGATTAAAAGCAGATTAGAGAGATTATTCTCATTCAGATATTTCAGGGTACACAGACTATGAATGTGGATGATGTTTCACACCATCATTGACACTATTGGATTTACTGCAAACACAGCTATCTGGTTGTTTGTTCCACTCTGATATTTCTCTGTTTACCCTTTAATCTTGTAGAATTGAGAAAGCAAATGATATAAATAACAGTTTTTTATTGTAGTAGTTAATTGTAATTTATAAAAAGCTGTTGTAGAGCTACTTGTTTTTACAGGATTTATGACTTGTAAACAGAAGTTAAATTACATAAATTCAGAGGCAGCACAAGCTTCACTTGTTGGATTATTTATGTGTCAGTTGTTAAATATTTTACTCTGTTTTTGCCAGAATGTTTTATTTAAACAGGAGGAAAGATTAAATACTAAAATGAACATTTCTAATCAGATCTTCACAAATCACATCTTTCCTGACCTGAGCTCATGAGCAGCACGGCCTGCATCAGCGCCACCTCCGAGTCGTCCAGGTTGAACTGAGCCAGGCTTTTGCCCAAATCGAAGATGGCGTCCGATACCACACCCAGCCCACCGTTCTTCAGCTGCTCGCGCTTCACCGCCATCTCGCCGTTTAGTGTCAGTGTCTCGCTCTCTGGGTCGTAGCGCACGGCGGCGCGCAGCGACATGATCTCCATGCAGCAGCCTTTCAACAAGATGATCTGGTCTTCACAAGGCAGCTGGGAGAAACCATGACAACACGGAGAGGTCATCAGAGTTCAATGTGACAGGAAATGACATGAAGGGATAAAGAATTACAGTCTAAAAGATCAAATCAATATTTCTACATGGACAATGGATCATATGAAAAGGGGTCACTCGTGCTTATTAACCCACAGACATCACATGACTCTGCAGAGCACTTCAGCATCTTTCAGCTCTCTGTTTTGGTCATCTCACTGATTAGGTGCTTGATCCCAGCGGTGGAAAAAAAAAAAATCGCTGTTAAATATAATGTATACTTCAAATTTAAAGACAAATAAAAGTGGTGACTTAGATTCAGATGGCCAGCGACAACACTGCAGATAAAAATTGTTGGAGGTGTAAATAAGCAATTGTTTGCTAACCTGTTAGCTTCAACAATTTTTAAAGGAGAATATAATGTTGCATATGGTCATAATACTATTAGTACTAACACTAACGTTTATACTAACACTCTATACTAACACTAAAGCTAATGATAATATCAATAGTAATGCTAAAATGCTAATATGCTAATATTTACATTAATACTTTACCTAATGCTACACCAAAAGTGATGGTTAATAATGCTAATGCATATATTAAGCCTATTTCATTCTATTCTAATGCTAATACTTATATCAATACTAATGCTACTGATAATACTAATCGTAATGCTAAAACTAATGCTAATACTTGCAAATGCTAATATCGATGCAAATGTAAATACTAACAGGATTGCTAAACCTAAAGCTAATCCTAATAAAATCAGTGAATCAGTTTTTAGTGTTTTCTGATATTGGAGGATTTTAGTTTTATTCATTGATTCTTGTGGACACTGTTGAAATATTCATATTATAATACTCACATTAGTTAACCACCAGCAAAAAAGCAAAACTGCAGAAGAACTAAATTAAAGATGAATCTAGCTTTGAAATTAATTGTGAGATGTGTCATCAGAGATTGTCTTCACCCTCTAACATAACAATCTCGGAGTGCTTCCTTGCAGAGACAGTGTCATCACTTTAACCAACCAGGAAGCTCTGACAATATACATGATGACTACACTCAGTTAGTGGCACACGAGCGAGGACTTAACACTCGCTCACAGATCGTTTGTGTAGAGAGCAGAGCAATATCACAGAGTGGATGAGTCATCACATCATCCACAGCGGGGGCTTGATTGTTATTTGGTGTAATAACAGTTGACACGTAGCATGACAAACGGTTGAACACAGAGGAAGTACTCAATCATTAGAGCTTGTTAAGTTGCTTGACAGCGTTCACAAGACAAGTCTGGAGTTAACAAGCAGAAACATGACACGAAAAAGTCAAACACAAACTCTGTCCAAAAGATTTTTGCTTTCGAAGACGGTGTGGAATATTCAGGTTCTGCCTGTATTTGACAATTTTAGAATAAAACGCCTTCAAATGTATTAACACTATTACTTCACAATGAAAATGCAGTCCATGGCATGTATTTTTTAGCCCAACTTAAACTACTGAGTGATGTGTTAGTAGAAGCAATGATGAAAACATGATCTTAGCAAAAAAAACTTGGTAAATATTCCTGAAATGTCTTCATATTTAAGACCTGCATGTGTGTAGATGAAGTGATAAATGTCTGATATGAGAAGAGGGGAAAGTACAAAGTGGTTGTGCTGTCATGAATGAGATTTAAAAAAATATATATATATATTGTTAGCTTAGCTACATAGCCATAGACGAAGCTAAGTTGATTATTGCAGTAAGCTTGCTAGCTGTACACTGTCAAGTTTATACACAGCAGATAAACATTCTATTTAATCCATGGCTTATATTTTAATCCAGGCTAAGAAAAGACACTGCACTGCATGCTGCATCTCTCCATGTACACAATGCTAAGTCTGTGTATGTTCTCGATGGTGAATTGATAAACCTCTATCCTAAATACAAAGCTATGGCACAGTAGGAGTCATGTAATTTCCATGTGGGGCACAGCGGTGCAGATTTATGACCCAGTGTGATCAGGCAACCCAAAATTGTTGCCACTAATAATAGTACGAGGTGCCCTGGATCCCTGGATCAAATATATATATATATATATATATATATATATATAAACTACTATGAGAGACTGAAACCCACAAATATGTGTTAGTGTTAAAACAGATTAGTACACACTGAACGTACCTCTGAGAACATGGGCAGTTTCTTGGCAAAGTCGACGACGCGGGTTATGGCGGGGGTCATGATCTTGGTGAACTCGCTGAAAGCTTCCAGGTCCACTTTGTCGCCGTCTGAAGTGGGAACCATGGGACCCTGGCCGATATCATCGGGCTAAAACAAATGACAAATCAAAGCATGTGACGGAACTGTTGGTTGACTGAACGTCAGGAGAAAATGTTAATATTTGAACCAGTTTGATGAATGAAGACCACGTCCTTTACAGTGGGGACTCACTTTCCTAAGGAAAACTGTTACAAAGAAATGTGAAAACTACTGTATTCTCTTTAAAAAGTTTATAGAAAATGACTGTAATGAGTCTGAAATGCTTGCTCCAGAGTCTTAGAGGTCTGTTAACGTTGGACTTTTTAGTCAAACTTTAGCTACTGAGCGATGATAAAGAGGTACCCACCAGACAAGACATCTTAGCAAAAAACTATAGTAAATAATCCTGAAATGTCTTTGTATTTAACATCATATCTTGTTGAACACCTACATTTGTGATAAATGTCTGATATGTGTCAGTTTTATAAGTGACCATTTCCTCTATTTACTCCAGAGTGTCAGAGGTCAGTCAACATTGGAGTCTATGGGGCAAGTGAGGACGTTTCTTGTGGTTCAACAACTGACAGTTTAAAAACCACAAGTCCTCACATAAAGTCGACACACTGTGTGAAACAGCAGTAATTTATCTACAATTCAATGTACAAACTGTTTATAAGAGGTAAAAGATGTGATATAAAGATGCTACAAGAGCTAGAAAAACACAAAGGAATTTTTTTTAAAACATAGTAACCCCAAAGAAATATAGTTCGTTTAGCTACGTAGCCATGGAAGAAGCTGTGAGTTAAGGTTACCGTGACTTGTAGAGAGCACAATATATATATATATATATATATATATGTCATGTAGAGAGTCACGTGGTAACATGCTGTAAGCAATTGAAATACCACCACTCTGTAAATGACAGAAGAGCAGAGGATATTAAAATTCTTGCCTGTGTTGGACGGAGACATTATGAGGTATTGTGGTTTGTTTGACACTTTGATGGAAAGATAATTAGATGAACTGTGTCGCAGGACAATGTGGACACATGAAATCAGTTTAGAGGGTGAATATAACTGAAATTATTTTATATGTTACAGCTTAATCTGCTTAGTCCTAAAAAAAATAAAATAAAAAAAAGACGCTGGGATGGGAGCCGCAGGGTTGAGGTAAGACGTTATCTAATTATGTTTCCATTCAGGGCGACGCAGCTGATCCCTATCCTGTTTTGATAGAATGGGAACTGGAGAGGTGTAACAGACAGGAAGCAGCTCCGGGCAACGCACTGATACGGAGACTTTATTAATCATTAGAGAGAAAAGTTGGGGGTCATCAGCTAGATATGATGATGAAGGACAAAGAGCAGAATGAAATAAAAAAACAACTGTAAAAGCATTTAGATGAATTTAGAAAATGCTTCTCACCGCTGTCATGTTTGAGTTTTTTGTAATGTCTTTTTAAAAAGTTAAAGTTTTTTACTGTTAAAGTTTCACTGGATTACAGCCAACCGACACATTAAGAAGTGACGTTGTCATAACAACAGATGTTATCTCCTCCCGCTGTGTCACACGCTCCCAAATAGGCAATCTTCTCTTTTCTCTCGACCTTTTTTTTTCATCGTGGACTGGCGGCTGCCCCCGAGCCGTTTCCTTTTTTCTTTTTTTCAGGAGACCTTCAATAAAAACTGTTTTCCACTGTAAAACCCGTCTTTCCCTTTGCCATGTGATGGTTTCCCTGGAAACCGCCATGTCACGTTTGTGTAAAGGTAACGATTGGGGAGGCAAAGACACGTGAATCGACACGTGGCGCAGATCGCGCTAGTCGATGAGTGAGCGAGCAGCGCAGCACTGTCAAAACAGCTTCCTTTGAAAATGAAAAGAAGTTTCCGTCTTCCACGCATCTGACATGACTTTTAAAATCAATATAACTTTGAACACTGCTGCTCCAACACTCTGAAATAACAAGCTACATAAAAGGCAGAAGGAACCACTGTGTGGACTGTGCAATTAACAAGAAAAAAATATTAAAAGTTTCCCAGATTAGCCGTCATCAGCTCACGTTTGCACAATGATCCCTCATCCTGATTATAATGAGTTGCCTATTGCTGTGATCGCATAAAAGATTAATGTTAGTTTATAAGCAACGTGTGGAGATAAAAATGTATGGAAACCAACAGCTTGTGTTTAAAGAAACAGCTTGTGTTCTTTTCACGACCATGTGCAATTTAAATAACCATGACAGATACTGGGAACAGCTGGGAACAGTGTATACACACACACACACACACACATATATATATATATATGTGTGTGTGTGTGTGTGTGTGTGTATATGAGGGAACCTGGGGGAACCTCCCAAAGGGGTTAATAAAGTTGTCCGTGTATGTATGTATCTGTCTGTCTATCTATCTATTTAGTTTAGGATTTTTAATGTGATACAATGTCTAAATATAAAAATATTTAGTCCCAGCCTCTGCTGACAACTATGAAAGTCAAATCAGCTGAAAAACTTCATTAACTTTAAGTAATAAACCCTGTTATTTTAAGAACATGCGCATGAACTGAGCAGTTTTATCTTGCAGAGGATCTTTGCCTCAGGTCTGTGCCTGTTAACTTGAACGGCCCTGATTTAATGAAAATAGCTAAAACTCTAAAGCACAGCCAATATATAATAAGTAACCAGCTGTGATTGAAAATATCTTTGCCACTGAAGTTCTAGTCAAACACTTCTCCTCAAAGCTGAGACCTCGCTTACCAGGAACTTGCGCTTCTGTTTCCAGCTGGAGCCCTGGGCGTTGGTGTGTCGATGGGCCTCTGTCGCCATCCTGATCAGCTCCCACTCCGCCGTGTTGGGCTCCGGCCTCATTTGCAGCGTCCGAACCATCTCCTCCCTCTTCCTTCTCTCTCGGTTCTCCTCGATCAGACGTCGCTTGGCCACGCGCTTCGACTCGTCCAACACCACTGATGGGGAGTAGAGAACATTTAGCTTTTAGTTTCACTATAACGACAGGTAGATGCTATGTTAGAGGTTGTCATACCTTCAGTACTGTAATGACATTAATAACATGGTAGAAACGCCCTAAGTCTGTACTTGCTAACATTAGCAGGATAACTATACTAAGCACGTATTATGTTTACCCTATTCACCATCACCACATCAGTGGGTTAGCATGCTAACATTAGCCAGTACAGAATAACAGAGCTACTAGCATGACTGACAACTCTTTCTCTTTCTCTCATCGGCACGTACAATGTTTACCACATTCATCATTACCAGATTAGCAAGTTAGCATGCTGACATTAGCTAATTAGCAGTTTCTGGAAATGAATCAAGACACTTGTTATGGATATATTTGTTGTTTCGCCAACGACCCACCAATAACTGACATAATAAGAGATTAAGAGTCTTCAGCCATGCTAGCAGCTCTGTAAGTGTGTACTTGGTAAGATTAGCATGCTAATATGCTAACTATTCTGGGCACATAGGACTGGACTGCTTACCAATTCATCATCACCAGACTAGTGAGTTAGCAGTTCTTGGAAATGAATCCAGCCACTGTCACTATGAAGATATTAGATATACCACCAGTGACCCATGAATGACCAATCATATAAACCACCACTAAATTAGCAAGTTAGCATGCTAACATTAACTAATGTAATGGAAATGAATCCATCCCACGGTTATGACGACATCGCCAATGACCCACGAATGACCGATATTAGTTTAGGAAAATCATTAGTGACTGACAGGTCTGAGAAGCTGTTGGCTGTGTTGGCGGTTGTCAATAACTTTTCAATAACAGCTGCTAGCAACAGGATTTGTTCCTCATGTACAGTTCAGCCATCATAACAAAAGTTCACTTACATGCTCTCATATCATTCACTCACTGTGACTGATTGAGTCAGCTTTGCTATCAGAACGTCATTATTGTGCTTTGTGCACTAAAAAAAAAATAAATACAATGACATTTCCAGGACAAATGTGGACTAAACACGTGACCTTTAGTGAATTGAGTTCAAACACAGACACAGAGGAACGGTTACTACATTTCTAACATTCTCAAAGATGAAGCTGGATGACCTTCGAATCGTTCAGTGGAATATTGACAGGCAGTCAGAATAAAGTGTCAGATGGACACTGAATAGCAGAAGGACAGAAAGGGACTTGTGTGTGTGGCTGTAGGGAGCTGTCATTTGTTGGCACAGAAAAGAAATGTTGCACTATTGTGACAGTGCTTAAATAACACAACGGAATAGACCTACACCTCCATCCCTCAGATAATCGTATCATATATTTTGCTATAGTGTACACTGTCTTCTTCATTTCCCACTCATGATGGCTGCCGTCCTGGCTGACCAGGAGATCTGAGGTGTCTCTCAAAATTAAAACTGGCCAGCCGAGTTTTAATGCGGCGACGGGTTTGTCTGTTCATTAGCAGGAAATTACAGCGCAGGAATTTTAAGGAGCACTGCTGCTACAGTAAATCAAATTTCAGCCACATAATTTAAGTGCAGTGTGCTGGAAGTGAAGTCCAGATGTTCTGTGCTTGTGTTTATCAAAATATCCTGAGGAAAGGAAACCATTTCCTTTATCCACATGAGCAGATGTAGCCTACTGCTGAATTAATATCCCCACATGAAGCGACATGGTGTTGGGAGTGTGTGTGTGTGTGTACATGCTGTTATTCATGTCTGTCTAGTGAGACAGAGGAGCAGTGCATTAGTCTGTGAGCTCGTCTGTGAATACGCAAGACAGACAAAGGTGGTACTCAATGTAAGTGCTCACTGCTCTGACATTTAATGTTTGTTTCTAAAAACAAACAAACAAAAAAACGTTCTACATAATGTCTGACAACAAATTAGAACAGACTTACAAGTAATAATCTAAGCTAAAAGAAGCCGCAAGTGCTGAAGGTTTAGCTAAACGCTAATGCTAGGCTAACATTAGTGTGTTAATTTGCTAGCAGTGGCGATGCTAACATGTGGAAGTATAAACTTGACCCTTTTTACCATGTTACCATCATAGCTTCGCACGTTAGCAATTCTGTAAACCTTTACAGGCAGTGAGGTTGCGCTTTGAGCAAATGCTAATGTTAGCATGCTAACATATCCACGGTGACATTGCTGACCTGCTAACAATGCTAGGCAGATTTAGTGACTTTTAATTTAGTGACTCAGTTTAGCTTTAACAGTTCTAAGAGGTTGCACTTGAAACAGTATATTTAAGATAAACATTAACATTAGGTTAGCTTTTTAGCTAAAATAAAATTAGCTTAGCTTAAGATTAGGAAGTACTTTTTACCATGTTCATATACAGATAGTATGTCAGCATGCTCCTGTTTGTCAATTTTGAAAAAATCAAACAGATTTTATTCCAGACCTTATTCCATATCAATCCATCTAATGACAAGACATTTCAATTAACACTGACATTGTGGTAAAAGAAGCTTTTCTCCACTTCTGTTAAGACATCAGACCACCACCAGGGTTAGTGGGACCATGAATGTCTGGACCGAAGACAGATATTTTTAGCTGTATCACTAGCATGGCTAAAACTATTTCTGTTCTGTGCTTCAAATAAGATTTAAACCATTGCGTAATGACAGCAGCATCCCTAACCTCATGTATCACGGATCGCTTTGTAAATACGAGCAGTGTAAGAATAACTTGGAACAACTCACAGTCCATGGCCATGCCCACAGAGATGCACTTCTTAAAGCGGCACAGCTGGCACTGGTTGCGGGTGATCTTGTCAATAATGCAGCAGCCTTCATATTTACATGAGTAAGATGGATGCAGGTTTTTCTGGATGGTCCTGCGGAAGAAACCCTGCAGAGACGAGGACAAGAGAAAAAGAAAACGAGGAGAAAAATAAATGAAGAGAAACAGGAAGCAAAAGTAGGAAAAGAAAATATATTTGAAACTGCATAACCTCAACTGTTATTTTTATGCTTTGAATAGCATAAAGTAAGTGCATTACTTGGGTCACATCACATGATGGACTGGTGGAATCTGTTTACTAAGAGTAGATAAGTAATGAACTGATGGCATGACCAAATATTTCTCAGAAGATGCTTTTACAGAAAATCTTTTGTGGAGCAGTTTGTTCACAATCAAACTGCTGAGGCGTGACTTTTAACAACAAAAATCCCCTGAATACACAGCAACTGAAACTGCACAGGAAGAAATAGAAACTGTGTTTTGCTAATTGGCCACACTTAATTCCGTCATTAGTAATGTGATACCAGTGCAATAAATCTTTATGAACACCAGCCCTGAGAGAAAACACTTTGTTTCGCTTTGTTTCCGTCAACAACACCACAGTGTGATCTGAGCTTACAGGCTGCTTTGTGGGACACCAATCACTGAACACACCTGCCATCAACAGGCCTCCTGCCATGACATTTTTGTGCAATGTTGTAACAATCTTTATGCCTTCATTTAAAAATATTGTACACATTTTAGTGTGCACTTTACATCACTGCCAACAACTTTCCCATGCAGACCGCTAATTGTTATGAAGATAAATATGTGTGTCCTGGTGGTTTGTATCTGTGGGGTATAGAAGTTAAATTCTCTATTAGAGATGTGAGGTTTGTCGAGGAAGAATTCAATTCTGTTCTGGACAGAAAAACAAGTACAGATGAAGATTTACACATTTAAATTGTAATTATCAAATGAACCAATGAGTCTAATTTTCTGGTGGAAATTATGGCGCCAAAAACAGACAAACCAAGTCTTTTTGTCGTCTTACATACAGAAGGTGACACGGTCCAGAAGTTAAAAGTTTAGAGATGCTTTCACACACTTTATACTTGTGATCAAATGAATTATACAGAACATTACACATCAACTTATAGGTGACAGATAATCAAAGACCGTTTTCACCTTGTCTTTGTTGAAAGATGGTCTGTCTGCGCTCTGAAGCTGGCAAAGTTACATTCATTTGAGTGGCAGTGAAGGAGCCAATCAGTGTAAAGTGTTTGCATTTAATAATATGGTTCCCAGTTAAGTCAGAAAAGATGCCAAATAGGTGCAAAACCCTGCATTTAAAATCCACCACCCTAAAATATCTTTCTAAGAGGTTTTTATGAAGCTTCTGAGGCGTTACACATCCAACCAACATTTTATTGTGTATATGTCACATCACAGAACAAAGATCAAATCCCTGTTCAACCGTTCTCTGTCACCTTTAATATACTGGAAAAAAAAAACAAAACAAAACAAAACATCGGAGTAAGGCCAAGAGATCTCAGACTTAAACTGACTAACACTGGCATCTAGCTTTACTTGGAAAAGCTGATTAAATAAAAGTTGATCAATACAAACCAACAAACACTATTCTATTCAACACAAAAAGTGCTTGCAGGAGTCTCTAATTGGTTAATTTAACGAGGAAAATGAAGTTAGCCACAAGATTATATTAAGCTTGGCGAGTGTTCAGTGAGGAAAAGTGCCTCCCCTGCTCTCTGTGTTGACTCATTCAGTCGACAGTGGACATTTACAATCCAATTTTGTCAGGGTCTCCTCTTGCTGTTGTCATAAATGAAAGTGGTGTCTTTCTAGGCTGTTGTCAGCTACTTTTCACTACATTGAGTCAATGATTTCAGAGAAAGCAAAGATAGAAAGCCATCTCCTGGTCTGGTACTATGAATTCCTTAGAAAACTAGGTAATCTATTGATTTTACACCAAGAGTCAATTGTAAAATGTTTCATGGGTTGACAAACCTGTGAATCTGTGAGTGAATATTCCAGACAAGACAATGGATCTGTGTGTGATTGGCTAATGAAATGACATATTGTTGTGTCTCACATGAATAATCTGACCAGTTTCGGACTGGAGTACATTTGTTCTGAAGCCAATGAATGTTGCTACTGTTGTTGCACTGTGACATGAAAAAAATATTAATCTCAAGATACTTAAACTACCAGGCAGAGTTATCCTTTAAAAAACAATGGAGATGCACATTCTAATTCATGTTTATGCACACTTTATCATAGCTCTGCAGCTAACTAGCTAGTTGAGCTAAGATTAACTCTGAGTTTGTTTTACACTACAAACTAACTACATACTAACACATGTTATATAATAACTTTGTACCTGAAAGCTACATACATGATATTGTGTAAGAAAACTTGATGTTAGCTTTCTCCCTAGTTAGCCATTATCCTACATATTCAGACAAAAGGGTTAGTTTTACTGTGTGCTGCTTACTGTTTCTCATTGTGTTTGAGCTCTAACATTAAAAAGAAAATAGACTTTCTGGAATTTAGTGTGAACATGACTTGATGTGTTTGTCCTAAAATTCAAGCTGCTAACATTAGCCTAGAAAAATGACTCCATCACACCATCACACTGTTAAAAAATACAATAACTTTTTGAATCTAACCTCTAAAAATAATGTAGTTTGAAAACTACTGTGCAATTACAAATATAGAGGGGTTCAACACCACCTCCATCCAATCGGCCATCTTGTTTCAAAGATAATTTGTTTAAATGGGAAGTATTTTGCTGTACCTTGCAGCCCTCGCAGGTGATGCAGCGGTAATGGTAGCCAGTTGCCTTGTCCCCACAGACCACACACGGCTCATCCTTCTCCAAGTAGCTGGGGATATATCCTGGAACAGAGACGCTAAGAGCTATAGGAGAGGAGGAGGAGGTTGAAGAGGAAGACAGGATGAAATGAAAGAAAGGGTGAACAACAAGCGCGAGGGAGGGATGGTAGGGGGGCAAGGGACGGCCAGGCAAACACGGTGAAGACGAACCGCAAGAGGAAAGGGGATGGGATGGGCGGGGGTCGTAGAGGATAACAAAAAGAAGAAGAAGAACAGCGGCAGTGATGAGGAGAAGAAGTGAAGAGTCACGGAGAGAGTAGTGAGGGAGGAGAGGGAGGAAGGGGCCGAGTGTTATCACAGGGGCCTCAATGAAGCTCCTGTGTACAAGGGCCCCAAGTGACTGTGACACAGGATGGAGCGTCTGTAGGACTGACAGTCTGTGCACTCAGCTTATGAGGTAACAGTCACATTCACAGGATTCTCATTTTCTCCCTTTGGATCCTTTTAGTTCCAACTAACAATATTGACACTGTGCTACTGTCTTTCCTCTCTAACCTATAAGCTGTCATGTTGTAGCACAAGGACTGACCAGCATGTTCAGACAGGCTCCACCAACTTTACACACACACATAAATACACAACCCAGTAATCCAGGTGTTCACAGTTTCTTATATTCCCCCATACATAAATGCTCAAAGGTTTCCTAGAAAGCAAAAAGAGCACAGCAGGGGAGCGGATCTATTGGACAGACCTTCCCATAACAATTAGAGCCGCGAAAAAAAGTAGGTCCATGATGCTGAGCTGCTGTTGATGTAGATGTAGAACCAGGATTCTTTGAATTTACTTGAAGATGGAGAATAAAAAGTGTTGGTATGAACAAATCAGACCCCTGATTTAGCATTATTTCATATTTATATCATCAGGTTTGTTATAATTGGTCATTTTGTATTTTCTATGACTCAAAAAAACAGGTGGTCTTTTAGTTTAAGTAAAGGGATATTTTCGTTTTGATTAAATCTGCTGAGTTTCTGAGTCTCTGCATCCACGCTCCACCCGATCACTTTCGCTCTGGCTCTGGCCGCCACCTAGCTGAGCTAATTTGCGTTCGACAAAGCCTCTGAGGAAAACTATAAAATGAGAAGGTGGAGATTATCACAGTGATGACACCTGGGACACAATTCAAAGCCCTGTGGGGGGAGCTGCAGAGCGACGGGGCCGCGCTGAGCGCCGGCCAAATCCTCCGACACATCAAAGGACTCCACGTCTAAAAAGAAAAACCTGTTCTGGCCTGTGTTCACTTTGTTTGTTTGGAGGTGACAAAAACACAAAGATGATAAACCCTTACCAGACATACTCTTCACAGAACACTGGCTGTTCTTCCTCTTTCTCTTTGGCACATCTGGCCACCTGAGAGGTAGGAGAGGAGGGAGAGGAGGGAGAGAAGAAAGAAGAGATTTTTTTTCTGTGATTTACACCCTTTAAAACATTGAAACATTTGAAACATCAACAACTTTCAATGATATATAATCTGCATATGCTCACATATAGAACATTAACTTGAACATTAACTTTTGAATTCTCTCAGCTCATGTACCACATGACTTGGCCACCATTTTGACCATTTGATGGACAGTCACGTGATCTGATTTTCAAGATGCTCAAACAGTCCTTCAATGAGACGTCTAACCTAGAGAACTATTATGTATGTCTTTTACATATTTACATCCTAAGCATATTTAGGCCTACATTGCTTGCCATTTGTGTCTCCCTAGTAACAAGTGCACCATTAGGAGAAACTAAAATATTGTACTGACCTGACCACAGGTATTGGATGGTCTGACGAGAGTTTAACGCAAAATAGCAAACGTAAATCATGCTAAATGCCAAACTAATGCTGTGTACACACTGAACATTACATTATGAAAATGTCTACAAGCTACATCTGTCTGATTGTGAGTATTTACCTCAGTTACATGTGTTGTTGTTGTTTATATTTACTCTGCAACTGATGTTAGATGTTAACAGTGGCTCAGAAGCTAATTTGTTTTAGCATGTTACCGTTTACAGGTAGGCTCAGTCCAAGTTCAACTGCAGTTTACTTTTTTGTTTTTTTTCATTACTAAACTAAAGACATAAATGAATGAAAATGATTGTGTCACATGGTTTATGGACTTCCTGGTGCCATGTGCACACAGTTATGCTGAAGCTCCATCTCCACAGTTTGACTTGGAGAGATGCACACATACATACTTCCTTCACTCATCTCTTCCTTTAATTCTCTTCCTTTCCTCTTTTCTCACTCTCACAGGATGAAGTCTTAAATTTTCTGGCAGCAGATTTGGATTACTGTCCTCTCTCTCTGCCTTTTCTTCCCCTCCTCCTCCTCGTCTACATGTCCATGTCTCCATGTCTGGCTGTTTTGCTCCACACCCCCCCTCCCGTTCCCATTTCCCCTTTCTCCTCCATAAAATCTCTCTGTCCTTCCCACTTTGGTTCCTCCCTGTTTCTTGCTCTCTACTCCCTCAACGTTCCTCCTCTCCTCTCCTCATTTCTAAACTTCCATCAGTAGTATTAGGTAACACTGCTCCCCCCTCCCCTCCTCCTCCCTCCTCATCCCTCTCACTGGCTGTCAAATCCACTTTCCTCTTCCAACCCCAAAAAAAAAGGGGAAAAAAATTCCTCTGACGTCTCTTTCTCTGTTCTTGCAGCTCTTCACGGTCGAGCAAACTTATTAATTTTATTGCTGTGCACATGGTCGGGCAGTAACACAGTGGGAAACAGTCTCTTTTGGTTGGAAATCAGTGTGTTGAGCTCCTATAACATGTTATAATTTCTGGATCTATTAAATAAATAAACTAATGTTACTGCGTTTGTGTCGGTCCTAACACATCTACATCTGTCGTACGCCTGTAAATAAAAAAAAAAAAAAAAAACATTTATAGGATTTTTTGTCAACAACATGTACAGTGGCTGCATTTGCTCATCTTTGGCCACTTGAGGGCAGCAAACATTACACGCAACTTGTTTACGTATGTTCACGGTCTCGATGGCGGCACATTTACTGTTTAAAAACACTGTCATTTTTGAAACCACTGCTTCCTTGAGTTCACACAGAGATGGACTTGTCTCATTTCCGCTCGGTGACGAGCTAACATGCTAACTATCTCTGTCAGTTTTTACGAGCTGTAGTTAGCTAGTAAGGCTAATATGAGCTTCATGATACGAATGAACACGTGCTTTCAGGATGAGTATTACATCATGTATCCATGGTTATAGCTCAATATAGTGGACTGCACCAAACATTTACGTGTTTACTGAAAAAGGGTAAAAAGTTGGAAAAACCATTTAGACTCGCCCATGTGCAGAAATGGAGTTATAATGACATAAACACTGGAGAAATAGTGGCTATAAATACTCATACCATGGGAACACCCTGCGTTAGAGTTGCAACAAATGCTGCGGTTGCAAAAACAAGCGCAGGAGAACAGGCTTCAACTCTGCCCTGAGGACATGCGCTCAAAGATCATCAGATGGGGGAAGATGCTGCGGTTGTTTTGGGAAAGCTCTGACAGCAGCTTTGTTGAAGTAGCACATTAAAAAGAAAGACACATGTACATCAGCTGATTGTCAGGCTGCATCCCCCACCCCCTGCACTGAAAAGATACCACATTAAATGTCAGAAATCCCAAAAGACGTGGAGGACATTCAAGTGCAAATTACTTTAACAAATAGAAGAACAGCAACAAATTAGCTTCAAAGAAAGTTCTTCAAGGATAATTTTAAAAGAGGACAGTATGTTAATGTCGTAACCACTGGAAAATCCAATTTGTGGACAACCGTTATGGACTGACTATAAATTCAGTTCAATAAAAACAACAGAGGTAACGACACCAATTTGAACCAACTGTACTTTCCCACCACAATACTTTATCTGTCGTTCACATGCAGCAGGAGATAGACACCAGCAAGGGCACACCCACTGTCAATGCACAGAAATAGAAGTAGATATACGTTCAAGCAAACCTGTTGATGCAGTACGGCTGTAAGATATGCATGATGCTCCCTTTGCAGGAATATCAGAAGAGGGAGAAGAGTGGAACCCAGAAGCTTTTTTTCCGCTTTCAGTTTCAGTCTTGTTGAGTCAGTATGTGTTTCCCATTCAGTCTGTTTTTTTTTCTTTTCGTTTTGCGCAAAACTAAACTGCCGTTGCTCCAAAATGAGCAGCGTAAACGGTAGTTCCACTTCTTCAAGTGTAGAGAAGTGTGTCTGATGGCAGCTTTGGCGTTGATCTGTAAACCTCTAAGAGGAGGAGGAGGAGGAGAAGGAGGAGGTCCTTAAAGTCCCGGTCAGCGTCATGCTGAAGCGACGTCCCAGTGAACTGGTGGTTTGAGTGGAAGCCGGCGGAGCTCGGTGCAGTCAGCTGAGCTATCAGAGGCAACAGTAGCTCTCTGCCTCGGACTGGCTGCTGCGAGGAATGACTACTCTGTTTATTCCCCTCCCTCCCGCCCTCTTTCTCTTCCCTTACTGCTCTCGTCCAACCTCCCCCACCACCTCCCTGTCTGTCTGTGTGGAGTTAAACACCCCCCCACAACAACATAGTGTCATGCTTCGTCTACCCTGTTCAACCCAACTCGCTCTCCATCACTTCCTGTGTTTAGTTTGTCTTTCTTCTCGTCTTCCTCTCTCTGTTTCTCCGTCACCTGTCATCCCTGCTCATATTTTTACATTTGACTCCTGTCACTTCCTCCATTCACGCCCTTTCGTCTATTTTCATCCTTTCATTTTTTCTCCCACTGGAGAAAACTAAAACTTAAAAAAAGAAGAAAAGAAAAGAAAAAAAGAAATGTTGCTACTCTACATCCAAACTCACTTAAGCTTTAATGCTAACTCGATTACATAAGAGCAGGCTGATGCAGTCTCTTTAGTACAGCTGAGTGAAGTCTTATGAGGACACAGAGAGGTATCTCATCAATTGAATCAGACTGCTCTGTGATCTCTCTCCTTTCATGTTTAATCATAACTAGTTATGATGATGACCAATACAATGAACTTCTTGCTGAAGTTTCGACATAGACGTTTTCGATAGCAGGTTGCAAAGTGAAAATACCTGTTCACTGATAGAACCTAAACATCAGAGGTGTCTGGAAACGCACAATTAACAGACAATGGAGGTCAATCTAGAAAACCAGTGGTACCACCATACATGGATCTTTTCAGGAAGTACCTGGCACTGCTACTTTTTCTTTGACTTGTTTGCTCTATGAAGTACACGTCAACTCAACTCACAGTGTCCACAGGCAACCACCATGAGCTCAACCTTTATTTTAGATTCTTGACTACATCAACAGAAGCTCAATGCTGAGAAGATTTTGCAACACAGCAAAATCATTTCAATTTAAACGGACAGATCTTTGGTAAAAGGTAAATGAACTCAATTTATACAGCGGGCTACTAGTCCTTGTGGCAAGGTCATAGTTCAGTATATAGTCCATGGACTTGGTGGCCTAACCCTAACCCTAGTCTAATCCAACATGTGGACTGGAGGAGCTGGGAATCTAACCACCAACTCTCTGACAATCTGCCTCTACCTCCTGAACTGCAGCTGCAGTGTGTGAAAGAATCATTTGCTTCATATTTGGCCAAAACCAGATTGGAACGGGAGCAGCCATTGTTGCTCAAAAGAGCAGATAATTTTTCAAGACAATGGTAAAAACAAAGAAGGACTAGTAAAGAAAAGTGAAGACTAAACGAGCACAAAGTGATTATTTACTTAACCACGTGAAATGGACGGCGCCAGAGTAACGACTCAGCAGCGACTCTGGAGACCAGTTTTCCTCATAAACCAAGGTAAATAAACTGAATCTGAATAGTTTCTTCTAATTTAACTTTTGGATAAACAAGACAGAATCCAGTTTACATAACGCTGCTACTGCTGCTGCTATGGAAATAAACTGACCGAATGGAGCCCGGCCAACCAGCTGTGAATAAAATTAAGTAATGTAATGAATGCAGTCTCTCCTTTTGAGCTGTTTTAAATTAATTTGGTAGAAACACAACGGCAAAATATTGATCTATTAAACATTTATATTTAGCGCAGCAGCATCCACAAAAGGAAGAAATGATGTGAGGTCATCAGGACTGATGTTAATCACTTGACACAAAAGTCAAAGCTCCATCTTTTGTTTGGAGGATTGAATGAAGGTGCAGCGACAGGTGAGGAAAGCATGACTTTTGTAACCGTTAATCCTGTTAGCATTAGATTTACTCAACATTTCACCCCCTCCTCTGCTCATCCCTTCTTTCCAAATTGGTTTGTAGATCAGATCGTAGACTGCCAGTGAAGGAATCATTTCCTGTCCCTTTCCTCCATTTCACTGACAATGTCACCCGTTTGTCAAAACCAGCCTTAACCAGCTGCTAGCTGGTTTCAGCAACACCTCAAGGTAAGCGCCATGGCGACGCCTCTCGAGCGGTCGCCTCGACGACAGGAGGACAACGAACATTTGATTTTAAAAGTAAAGCAGAGATGTCGCTTTTACATTTTATCAGGCGTAACTGAATCACAGTGTCCCGTCAAAATCACATGGTAACTGGTGTGAAATCGCACTTTAATCCACGCCGACATACAGTTTTTCATTAACACAACGATAAAAAACTTTGTTTCTGTGGGTCTGACCTCCGTGGCAGTCACTTTGCTTTGGTGGTTACATAAACACACAAGCATACACACACAGTGTTATGTCACTTGGTGCTGGCGCATTTGTGTGGCACAGTGCCTGCGTCCAGACAATTATTTCCTAGAGGTCAAAAAAAAAAAAAAAAAAAAAAAACAGTAGAACAACCAGAATCAGTGGATCATAAATGTAGAAATCGAATACAGACATGAAATCTCACGACTGTTAGGATCCTTCAGGTAATGTGGCTTTTATTTGTTCAGACTTTACACTTTTTTTTTGTTCTTCCCATGTCTCCCAAAGGACCTGTATTTATTTATTAACTGCTACAGATGTGGTAAATGGTTTCGGAAAGAGATAATTAGATTCATACCAATCATCTGCAGGTTAAGTATGATGTAATTAGGAGCCAGCGGCTGGTTAGTGTAGCTTATCATCAAGATTGGAAATGGGGAAACCATCTGTATTAGTTTTTCACATTAAACATTATTTCTCTACGGATCAAAGAAATAAGAAGTAGGATGCTGATTAAGTTATTACAATTAAAAACCTGAGCAGGTTAGAGACCCAAAAAACTCCCACCTGATAGGAAATAAGTCCTATAAGGAACTTAACTGCACATAGATATTGTATATATAATATGTGTAGACCGAAGGCTGGAAGAAATAATTCAAAACTCAACAAAAGCAATTATTTCCACTACAGCTGGAACAGCTGGACTTCTACTATAATAAAATCAGCTAATATCAACATTAGAATCTTTCTCTTTCTAAAATAATCATTGTGGTCCAGTTATAAAGAATGTGGCCCAGACCACCTCTGAATGTGGTCGGACTGAGCCATGTGTCCTCAAAGCGCCTCAGTGTGTGACAAAGACAACACAATCAAGATAATGGAAAATTAAGTGACAGAAGCAAACAACCAGCGTGGAACAAAACTATAAATAACATTTAAAAAAAAAAGAAGCAGTAGAAACATCAGAGTGGTATCAATCTTCAATTAAATTTTCAAAATATGCAATTATTCATTGATGAAAAGCAGGGTTTTTATAGTCGATGACAGCTCGTCAAAGTTTCTAGGACGGCTTTACAAAATATCACCATGTGAATATCCTTTTAAAAGGATGTGAAGTTAATGTTTTACTGTTCGGCTGGTTCTGTTGAGGCTTTGGAAATAGGCACGTCAACATTTTTTTTTCATTAAATGTTTGAAAAATAAAATCCAAGGTTGGATTTGAGACAAACTGAAGCCGTGATGTTTAAAGTTGCGACTGTGTAATAGAAACTGCAGCCGCACTGAACATTCTCCGAAAACACAGCTGTAGAAAATCCCAAACTGGTGTTGGCTTGAGCCGAACTTCCTGAGTCGCCTCAGATAATAGACTGACAGCTGCGGCTTCTTAACCACAGTTCCTGAGTGGGGATCCCATGACAGATTCATTAAGGAACTTAAAAGTGCTAACTCTCTCTTTTTGCCTCTGTTAATGGAGGAATGCCGGTCTGTAATCCAGCACCACCTGCTCGGACTTACTGATATTCAGCGACTGAGGTTATCTGGCTGTTGGTGAGATTCACAGTCCAGACGTGAACGTCACACAGCTCTAACCTCTTCATCAAGTTCGGGGATGACACGACTGTGGTGGGTCACATCAGAAGCAACGATGAGACACACTACAGGAGTGAGGTGAGCCGCCTGGCCGAGTGGTGCAGTGACAGCAATCTCTCCCCGAAGGTGGAGAAGACCAAGGAGATCATTGTTGACTTCTGGAAAGTGCACACCCAGCACGCTCCACTAACCATCAACGGTGCTTCTGTTTAGACAGTAAGCAGCAGCAATTTCCTGGGTGTGCACATCTCTGAAGACCTCTCCTGGTAAAAGAACACTGCATCACTGGGCAGCAAAGCCCAACAGCAACTCTACTTCCTCTGAAAACTGAGGAGAGCCAGAGCTCCAGCCCTCATCATGAAAACCTTCTACAGGAGCACCATAGAGAGCATCCTGACCAGCTGCATCACCGTGTGGTACGGCACTTGCACTGTGTCCTGCTGCAAAAAGCTACAGCGGGTAGTGAGAGCGGCTGAGAGGATCGTGGGTGTCTCTCTACCCTCCCTCCAGGACACATACCACACCCGCCTCACCCGCAAAGCCCTCTGCATCGCAGGTGATCCCCCCACCCGTCCAACAGCTTCTTCAGTCTGCTGCCATCAGGAAGGAGACTGAAGAGCCTCCGGGCCAGGACCAGCAGACTGAGAGACAGCTTCGTCCACCAAGCTGTCAGGATGCTGAACTCTCTCCATGCCCTGCCCTCCCTCCCCCTGCTGACCCCCGCACACACAAATTCTGGACCATAACACACATTCTCCCTATGACACCCCCACCCCACCACCACCACACACATGACCCTGACACTCCCAGAACTGTCTACCAGCACACACCACTGGACTGAACTTGACTTGCACCTGCACTTTTAACCAGCTGCTGCTATGTTCCCTACTTACGCTTAAAATGACATCATTTCAGGAAAGAAACAAACAAAAACAAAACAAAAACAAACAAAACAAAACAAAAACATTTCCATCACATCTTGTATCTTTATATTTAATAGTTTTCTACCTTGCATTGTTATGACTATATTGCATTTGGTTATGTTTATAGTGTTATTTTCATATCATCATATACTGTTTACATTATCATATTTATAAGATGTTTTAAGTTATGTTTAAAAGGTTTTAGTGTAACACTGTGGGCCAAGGGAGCACTGAAGTTTCAATCCTGTGTATGACTTGACAATAAAGCTGAATTTGACTTTTAAAAAAGCAAGAAAACACTGATTGATTCACATAGTTTGCTCCTTTTTAGCTGAAAAACTGTCATCATGGCTTTCAGTTGGACTGAGGAAAAACTCTGCAACCACACAACCATGACCGTATAATGTCACACCAGTGTCACATGAAGCCAGGAGTTAGCTTGAGTGTGTGTGTGTGTGCAGATGTTGAGGGCTACAGCACATGATGAGTGTTGTAACGTTTGCTAGTAAAAGCTTAATTCAACTAGAGGAAGCTTTGTTTTGTCTGATGACTTTGTGAATAATGTTTTTTCAGGTGATGTCACCTGACTCCTGAGTCATGACTAGGAGCCTTAGGCTGTGTTAGCCGCTATTCAATTAGCACAAGACATCCACACCTTTGTCTGTTGCTAATGAAGTGGCATTGTGGGTAATGTCATGCAAATGTGATTTGTGCAGAGCTAGCTGAGTGACAGACTGTGGGTCAAATCACTGCTTTAAGTTAATCCACCAATCAGAATGACCTCTGAGTTAACGTGAGTGGAGCTTGAAAATGCAGAGTCATTAAACAGAAGCAGCGATAATACAGAAGGGGGAACCTTTAACACAAAACCTGTGTTTGTTTTGACGAAATATCTTTGTATTGAGCATTTGGAGAACACACTAAAGACCTACATGTGTCATTAGTGTAGATTATGTGATAAATGTCTGATATGTATCAGTTTTAAAAGTGACCATTTCCTTTTTTTGCTCCAGTGTCAGAGGTCAGTTAACATTGGAGTCTATGGAGCAGTTGTTGTTCAACGATTGACAGTTTAAAAACCGTAAGTCCTATTGATGAAGTCGTCACACTGTGTGAAACAAAACTAATTTATCTACAATTCAACATATAAACTGTTTATGAGAAGTGAAAGATGTGGCAGCTACGAGAGATAAAGTAAAAAATAAAATGTAGAAAATAAAAACAGCTGAAGAGTTAAAGTTGGTGACATCACAGGTCATGTGACTCGCTCTGACCTGCTCCCATAAACACACATTATAAACTCAGAAAAAAGCATAAAACTGAAAATGATAATTCAAAAATGGTACAAGATATTAAAACAATAAATATCAGATGAAGAGAGATAAATTAAGTTTGTAGCTAAAACTATGATAAAGTAGGTTAACTTCAGTCCAGAAAGTTTTAGAGGATTTTAGCATCTTCTCTGTTTGTTTTAATGAGAAAACATTGTTCCCAAAAAATGGAAACAGTCCAGCAGCTGTACTTCTGTTCTGTGATCAAGACACTACAAAAATTTAAGCTGAAAACACGGTTTCATACTAAAATGTATACATGAAACAGACAACTGAAGTCTATTAATATTTCTATATATGTCATCAAGACTAATCTATAATGATGATAAATATCTTGGTAAATTACAACAAATATTTGACGATTTGGAAGTTTTTCCTCATTTCAATAGAAACTCTGCTTTAACAACAACAACTCTGAGATGCAGGCAGCTCTGTGTCTTGAATTATGGGAAACGTTTAATAGATTCATTAATGCCTTGTTACAAAAACAACTGATTATTTACCTCTACGCTACCCGAACAAGTGTCACACATCCGCAGCAGTTCAAATGGACAAGAGGCTTGTGAATTAATACACAGCTGTTGTTGTGTTTGCTCGGCCCCCCTTCCGCTAATAAACCCAATCTAGACGTACGCTGAGGTTAACTGAGGACCACCGGCCTCAGTGAGAGGAGGGACGGCCTGTTGAATAGGAGTGAGAGCCTATTGGTTCGTTTTACACACAGAGCAATATTGTTCCTGGTACAATCATTATTATTTTAGAAAACAGATGAGTTGTCGTTTTCATATGGTTTCTATTCATACTTCTGCACTAGAGTTAAATGTATACAAAAGAGCTGATTGAATAACACAATGTTTTCATAGCTATAGTAATATCATCTTGACGCCTATAGCAGTTTGATTTCACCTTCGCTGACTGTTTACAGCAAAAGCACTGGAAGAATGATGTGTTTTAGCTTTTTATTGAAAAAAAAACATTGAAAACATACAGCTCACATCAGAACAAGGACTCACTGCGTCAGAAATGTTCAACACATCACTCTGTATGAAGGTGAGTAAGTTCTTAATCTTAAATGTGTATTTTATAGTCCTCCACTGCCTAAACACATCAACTTATACCACGTGTAAGCTCTGATTGTGTCGCTTTTTCCTGCCACAAGGTTTACATACAGTTGCTATGGAGAAGAAGAGTCAGAGGCTTAAACCAATGCTGCAAATTCAACATGGTGACGCAAGTTTCAGCTTTCAAATGATGTTTGATGCACATTTAATATTTAAAAAAAATGATGATTTTACCTATGACCTATGGTCAACAAAAACTAATCCAGTCATCCTTGAGTCCAAATAAACTCTTCTGCCAAATTTGACAGGATTCACTCGAGCCACAAAAGTGTGAGTGAACTGACGAGATCTGAGCCAGGGTGACAGACTCTAAATGTGTCCTGCTGCTGTAAAAAAACACCTCATGAATTTGTATAAAATCAATTGTGACGACACAGTGGTGACCTGGAGTCAACGATTAATAATCAACTGTACAAATATTGATGAATATCTTCTTATTTGTGACAGAAACACAGTAACAATTGCACTTAATTCAATTGCAGTTGTGAAAGTCAACTGTGTCGTGAAATATTCAGAGGCTTTACACTGCAGTTCTCACACACACACACACACACACACACACACACACACACACACACACACACACACTGTCTATTTCAGTATGCCCTTCTCCAGGCTATATAAAATTTTGCTACATCTCCGTGTACATAAATGTGTGTGTGCATGTGTGTGTGTACCCAGAATGCTCTGTGACTCAGAAATCAGAGAGGGGAGGGGTCAGGGGCATGAGGCAGCGTTTGCAGGAACACGTGCGTTCTTCAATGACACTGTGTGTGTGTGTGTGTGTGTGTTGCTCTGTGAGAGTCGCACACGCACATGCGCACAAACACAAAGCGACAATCCCCTGTTGATGTCACATATTGAGGCGTCCTGAGCTGTCCTCTGCTTTCTGTGGCTCCATCTGCCCTCACTGCTCCTAATCCAGCTCTCTCCACTCCACTAATCCACACACACACACGCACACACACAATGCATGCAATTATACACACACTCCTATAGCTGCATAGACACTCAATAACACACAATCAGCTCTACTGGCAAAAAAACACATTAATATGACTTCTCACCCACTTGCAAAGTGCATACGTAAGCGCGTACACACACACACACACACACACACACACACACACACACACACACACACACACACACACACACACACACACACACACACACACACACACACACACACACACACACACACACACACACACACACAAATTAGAGCATACAGCTAAAGGCCAATTATCTCCCCAGGTAGATGCTACATCACTCATCTTACACAAGAATAACTATAGCAAAGGTGATACCAAACAGAGAGTGGATACTTGATGGGACCAGACCCAGGTCAGAAAGGGTTTTGGACAAAGACCAGAAACTGTGTTTGGGCTCAGGCAGTAGACGTCAAAACATTCAAATATGAAACAAGGTCGTTCCTACGTTTGTAATCAATGTAAACACGCATTCAGTTCCTCAGCTTGGTTGCTACGCTGCTCTGGGTCTCAATCAGAAATATGGAAAGGTCAAAAGGTCATCAACATCAAAGCCTGTCTTTCTGCTGAGAGTATGAATGTGCATGACTAATGGATGAAGAGAAAACCAAAGGCTTGTAAGTTTGTTTTGTAAAAGTGTAGTGTAATGTTTTGTAAGTGTATGTGTATCTTTTGCATGTAAAGAACATGAAAATATGGAAACATTAAGTAAGTAATGTGGCTTACACAACAACTGACAGGCATGACTCAGGAGAAAAGAGTGACAAGATGAAGTGAGTATAAACAACAACAACAAATAAACAACAAACAACAGCATCAACACAGTGATGCTTATGCCAGGACCTGAGATAAATCAACACCCAGTATAAAGTAAGAAAAATTATTACTTCTTCTAGTTTCTGCTGATTCATGTTTAAATATTTAGTACTGAGTCAAAATAAACTTCTAAAATTATTATTATCAATTATAATGAAACTAACTGAGAAGACAGATTCTATGATAGACCAAGAAGCTAACACTAACTGTGGCTGCTAATAATCAAGCTAGCTTGTTGGTAACATCATTGATATGACTGAATTCAGATTCCTGGTTGATGCTACCTAATGTGAAGTAAACACACTGCCACTCTGCTGCGTTTCACTCACTAACTGTATTTACTTAAGTAAATGTAGAGGCTGCTGTTGTTGTGGCTGCTGAGCTCGTTATCTTGAAACGCACAGAAAACGTATGAAGCAACTAGAATTATCACCTCACAGCTGTGGCCCCTGGTCAACCAGTCTAGTGTGACTCAGCATAAAAACGTCTTCCGGACGTTTATGATAAATTTAGAAACGTGTAAAGATGAAGTTTGACTGTGTGATTCCAGTAAATAAAACTGATATATTTTTTTTTATCATGTGGCACTGTGATTTGAAAATGGGACAAGTACACAACACAATGGACCTTATGTTTAATATATATATAATAATATATAATGTTAATTTATATAAATAAAGATTTAACTAAAACAAAAAAAAAAACAGTTACACTATGGTATTTCCAATTCATTGAAATATGACACTAACAGCTATAAGACGAATTATATATATATATATATGGGACTTCTGGTTAAAACTTGGAATTAAATAAATAATGTATATAATAATGCATAATGTAAATAATCTAAAAACTGTTACTGTGACTTCTTACCTCAGCTTTTGCGAGGATGTGTGTGTTAAACAGTGGGTTTTTGTGTATGTAAGTCAAATTTATTTAAAGCTACAGACAGTTTTTGCAGCCATGCAGCTGAATGACAGAGGTGGGAATGAAATCTTTAAAGAAATGAGCCAAAAGACGTGCTGACGCTGAGGAGAAGAGAGTAAACTGGCTGCACTGAAAATAGGTTTAGTGTTTTGAATGAAACTGTGTCATAATTATCTTGGTGCAGTCATCGTGACCTTTGATTATACTGGTCTAATTAACTGGTTCTTAAGTCACAGTGGACCTTTATTGTGAAAGTATTCTTTCAAGGCAGTCTAGAGATATTGTGTTTGTAAGGATGGGACAAACGGACGACTAGATAATTCTACATTCTAGAAAATAAAACTTTGACTACTGGTCAAAAGGTGAATAATGAAAATAACCACAATAAAGGATTTGAGTTATTTCATGAGATTTTTTTTAACAAAATAATGTTTCATTTATATACTTTAGACAATATGTGGTTGATTTTTAATATCATAATTCTTTATATTCCTTTTATTAATGTTATGTAATATTTCGGGAGGTCGTACTGTAACGTCCTAGATGGATAATGTGGGATTTTACTTTGCTCAGTGTATGGCTTTGCAGTGTTTCTTCATTGGTTCTGAGCTCAGACTGAATTTATTTAATGAAGCGATGAGGGCGTGTGTGTGTGTGTTTGACTGCACGTGCTGCAGTAACAGAGAGGCCACAGATGGCAGCGTGACAGACTGTTCTGCCTTTTCTCTTTTATCTCTCGTCCCCCCTGTAAAAATACACTAAATACACTGTATCCCTCTCTCCTCTACTTGCTCTTCATTTATTTATACGAGCTGATGCTCAAACACTTGTCTGTTCATGTTCTGTTCTTTCTTTCTTAAAAGCATCAAGCCTGATTTATTGACTGGTTTGAGTCGCATGTGTCCAGGATGTAAAAACTGAAATTATAGTGAGAAAAAAAATGGATGGTGATGTTTCATCCATCTACGCCTGCAGCTCTTCTTTCATCTGTCACTTGTGTCAAATCACTGTTAATCTGTGCTTTCTTTTCATGTTTACATCAAACATGAACACCATCACACACACACACACACACACACACACACACACACACACACACACACACACACACACACACACACACACACACACACACACACACACACACACACACACACACACACACACACACACACACACACACACACACACACAGAAGCTGTACGATCCATCGCTCTCCCTCTGTCTCACCCTTTCTCGTCCCCCTCTGACGAGTTGCTATCCTGCTTGTTGGACATTGGCTCCATTCGGGCCTCGGCTCCGTCCAGCGGCCAATCACAGGACAATGAGGCGGGACCTGGACCTCGCCGGCCTGCTCAGCATTCGCTGACAGGCCCGTCAGTGGACGGCCATTCAAGGGTCTGAGCAGTGGTTGGCTGAGAGGAGCGCAATGGGCGGGACTTCAGTGGAGGCAACAGAAACCTGGAGGGAGACACACACACATACACACACACACACACACACAGACAGACAGACAGACAGACAGACACACACACAGACAGACAGACACACACACACTGACATTAACATTTGTAACAAAAAAATGTTACATTTTGAACACACACTGTTTCGTAACATTTCAAATTCAGTTTCTATGCCTCTTGTGTAAATGCCATTGGAATAATTAGTAAAGACAAAAGAACATTTTCAATGGAATGTCACATTAATCAATATCAAATAATACATGAGTATTTACTTTGACTTATTACAAACTATTATTTTACAATTCTTATTTCTAATATCTAATTTCTTTATTTCAGGGTTGATCGAATATTGATTCAAATGACTCCATATTTTTGCTGCTACACTGAAGACGATCACAAGAACGAAATCCTTTGGTTCATAAGAAAATTCCTTGTTATCACTGTTAAAAATGACCACCCCCTAGTGGGATTAAATAAAAGAAATGATCTGTGCTGTATGAGTTGATACAGCACAACTGTATGTTTCTGTTTTTAGTTTAGTGTGCTAACATAAGTGTTAGCTAATTAGCACCGAATACAAAGTGCAGCCGAGACTGACGGGAACATCGTGAGCACATATTCGTTTCCTTGTTTATTGATATTATTATTATTTCTATCTAATTTTTACTTAACTACATCTCCAATTACTTATATAAATGTACATATTTTAAATTGATCTTTAAGTCATGTTTGATCTTCCATACATTAAACTTGCTTGATGATTTAATAAACTTGCTGATTCAAACACTCGGCTTTATTCATCAGTTCATAGGATAAAGAAGCTCAGTGTGTTTTGATTTGCTTTGTTGAAAGTTCATACATTCAACAGACAAGAGTTCATCTGCTTGATGCAAATATCTCCAGTGTCTCTATAGATGTTGCTTAACTTTGATTTCTTCACTTTAGACTGAGAAATCTTTTTTTTTCTTTTTGCATGATAAAAAAAACTGAAAAAAGACTGAAACCAAAGTGAACTTAATGGTACACCAACACATCAGAGGTCAGACCCTTTAACCCAGTTCATCCTTTAATTTCCTTGTTAAAAGCTTGAACCAGACTTCACAGAGGCTCGCTTTCTTTCACAATGCAGCCTCTCTGTTTACCACTACAATCCTGGATCTATTAGGGGAAACAAGAGTACAGCCAAATCTAATTTACTATAAGCTACTTACAAGTCCTCTGAGAGGAATTTAGGATAAATTGTACTCCACAATTTTCAGCTTTTGTTCTCTCTCTCTCTTGTGGCTGAAGTTCACAGTCACAGTTAGACCATGTATATAAAAAGTTTCAAATTCAGGCTTTAACGCTTGGTCAGTTTTCACTGTAACACAAAAAGATTTTCAATCATCTAATTCTCAAGCTTTGCTAATAAAAATAAAGGTAGAATGGAAGGAGTTGCCTATTTGTGCTGATCTATTAATTGCAAAACTTTGGTGTAAAGTGAAATATCTTTATATCTGTTGAATTAATTGTTGCCGTCCAGAAGACACTGACTTGTTGAACAATACACTTTTCCCTCTGGCACCATCATGAGGTGAAGTAAAATGCCCCAACAGCTGTTGCACTGTTCCAGACATCCATGCCTCCCATGAGGTGAATTATTACAACTTTTGGTGATCGTCTGCATCGTTGACTCAGTATCTTCATCTTCCAAGCGCTTAAGTTCAACACCCTTAAGCCTAATATTCGCTACATTTGCTAATGCTAGCATGTTAATATGCTTCACAACGGAGCTGAATGTATAAATATCATCATGCTAGCATCCATTGCAGACCTATAGGAGTGGCTGTGGACCTCTAGTTTTGTTGAGGTCATTATTTTGTTCTTAATCATTTCCATGTCTTTAATGTTGAGGAAGTAAATAAACTCCACATTTGTTCAGCATCATGTGTAACCACAATACGTTTTGGAATGTAAACACACTTTTCTTCACAAGAAAACATCCTGTGGGCAACCTTTAACATAAAAGCAAATATAGTATATTAAGAACATGCCCTCCTTTTTTTTCCTTCTTTAGGGCACAGCAACACAACCAGTACCCATCATAGGTTGGGAGTGTTTGCTTTCCCCTAGGGTCATACAGAGGATGGAAAAGAAGGTTGAAGCATGGAAAGACCCCAGGGGGAGCGGGACTGGTGGATGGTGTTGACTTCTGGCTGATGCAAATGTCAGTTTTGAGGAATCAAAGAGGAACCACGTCCCGATTGAAAATCCTGCTTGCACTTCCATCTAGTGGCTGACACATGCAGCAATGATTTGTCTGCAGATGGTCCGATTCTTAAAAAGAGCTCTTTGGTATGAACTCAGTTGTGCTTGGTGAGCGTGTGTTGTGACAATATACCACTTCCTGCCCTTAATCCACGCCTTTTCTTCTTCTACTCTTTATTGGCAAACCACAAATGTCAGAATGTGTAGAATCATGCAGTGAAACCGAAAAGGAAAAAAAGAGAGAAATCATATCTGCCTCCCCTGTAAAGAGCAGTAACTATCACCATCATGCCCACTCTTGACATTGTAACTGACATACTCAATAATGATAATCAAACAATGTTTCTTTTACTCCTGAGAAGAGAGAACGCTACATCGTGACACCACACTGGTGATGTTTCCCCACAGTTTAACTGTAATAAGGAGCTTCTGGTTTTTAATCATCATTAACTGTGTCATGTTTCCATGACTGCAGGGTTCAGAGTGGATTATCCTGCTGCCACAGATTAAAATATTTGTATCTATCCATAGTTAGATGATCTGATGACTCTATGATAACAAAAACTATGTAGTAATAAAGCTACTACACATCTTCAGTCCTCGTGTATGAATAAAAGATTTTACTTCTTCCAACGTCTTCCTTTCGACATGTTAATATGTGAGGAGCACAGAGCTCCAGATGAGGGCACCATAGTCACCATAACACTGCTGCTGCTGGTGACCTGAGCTGACATGGTTCCTGGCCCATACAAGTCATGTCAAATGATTTAGCGTGACTGCCGGAGCAAACTGGCAAACTGGAATAACTGAAATAGTTGCTTATGACGAGTGACTGACAAGCGTGAGATCGATTCACAGACTTATCACAGACTATTTGCCTTTACACAAGATTTGACATACATGCTGATGCTTAAGTCAACAACATATGTGTGTTAGTTAGACGGCAAGGGTTCAGAATCAGCGTTGAGAATCATGACCTGGTTTAAGCTGCAGCAAACAGCAGAGGGGTTATCAGGGTCATCATCAGGCCTTAGAGTAATCATTTCACTTCCTGATTCAACCTGGTTGGGTTTAGTATTTAATGAAGTTCTTACATGTGCAACACAAATTATCTTTGGTATAAAAATGCAGCTTCTTCTTTCTCCTCGAAAAAAAAAACCAATCAGAATTTATTAGCTGAATCTATAAAATGTCAGAAAACTGTCAAAAATGCTGGAAACAATCCAGTCGGCGTTGGTTTTGTCCAACCACCAGACAAAACCTCAAACATATTTAATTCATAATGATGCAAAACTGATTAAATAAGTTGTTGTTGACATTTTAGAAGTGTAGTAAGACGTTTCCTAAGTGAACACTCTACCAAACCCCAACGTGATGTCTCTGAATTGAAATTAATTGAAACTATAAATCAACAGATCGTTGATCAACAGAAACATGAGTAATTCCAATAACTGACAAAATTCCCTTTATATTTTTTTTTTACAAATCTTAAAAAATAAGTCAGAAATAACTGTTTCTATTGATATTTTTTGATATTTCATGATTGTATATTTAACTGATTTTTGAGAAAATAAGTAGATTCAAAAATCCACAAGTAGGTCAATAGTGAAAATAACTATACCGCTACTATAACATCTAATTGGAGATTTATGTTTAATTCAAGATATTTCGTTAATGTGACACATGAATCATACAAGACGGAGAAAACCAACCAGACAGAACCACACAAGGTCTGGCGGTTTTACCGAATGGATTATTATTACGTTTTTTAAATTAGTTATAATTGCAGGCAGTGCGCTTCAATGGTTGTTCTATGCATCTTAATTGCTTGTGAATGACAACGGAGGTCAGTGGCAGAGCCACACCAGAAAACACTGTCCATTGTTTGAATTGTGTCATTTTATGGGACAATTTCATAAATAATTATATAAATAAAAATAGGAGTTGAAGCCAAAAAGCTGAGCAGCTGAGCGCCACTTCTTCAGTTGTGACAGTAGATGGCATCAGAGTGTGAGACATTAGATGGACCTGATACCCTATGACCCAATAACAACTGTTTTATGTTATATTGTAGTTGCACATGTACATGCATGTCCAAGGCTGACAAGAAAATGACTGGATATTCATGGTTTTATTTCCATTAAGAAAAATGTTCTGATCATTTTATTATTAATTGTAGTTGGGGGTGTTTCCAAGTCCTCTAAGTGAATTCAGAGAATTTTCTCCAAGTTGTTTTCAGATCAGTATTTGCAAACCAAAACATAATAAATCTAGTGCAAAATGTGCAGGAGTTTTTTCTGTCTATAAATAATGTTTGGAGGTGGATCTTAAGAGTGAAGAATTATTCAGTGAGGATGTTCCTTCCTCAGGAGAGTGGGCAAACAGATCGATTTAAGTGTATTAAATGGGGGAAGACATTTGAAGAAGAAGAGGAGGGAAAGAACCTGTGTAAGATGAAAGCAAGAATCAAATTTGAATATAAACTGAACATGCGACATAAGTATTTTTAGACTCTGTGTAACTTCCTGTCCCGAGGAAATCATTATCTCTGACGTCCATCGCAAATAAAGATCCACAAAGCTTCTCAGAAGTAAAAAAAAATGTAATACTTGTTATAGACTGCCTGTCCAAAAAAAAAAAAGTCGCCACCTGATGAAGTGCTGCACTCATCATGTCTCGTGATACTGTACAAGCCTGTAGGGGCAGTGCTATGATCTGGGGTTGCTGCAGTTGGTCAGGTCTGGGTTCATCAACATTATTTGCCCAAAGAATGAGGTCAGCTGACTACCTGAATATACTGAAGGACCAGGTTATTCCATCAATGGATTTTTTCTTCCCTGATATCACCGGCATGTTTCAAGATGACAATACCAGGATTCATTGGGGTCAAATTGTGAAAGAGTGGTTCAGGGAGCATGAGACATCATTTTACACATGGATTGGCCACCACAGAGTCCAGACCTTAACCACACTGAGAATCTTTGAGATGTTCTGGAGAAGACTTCGACTCTCTCATCATCAATACAAGATCTTGGTGAAAAATGAATACAACATTGGACAGAAATAAATTTTGTGACACTGCAGAAGCTAATCGTAATAATCAAAGTTAAAGGTGGTCCAATGAAATATTAGAGTGTGTGAACTCTAGAACTTTGCTAACAATCATCATGTCGTTCGATAAAAGTTCATCCATGGTACACTACAAACACAGTCTACAATATACTCAATCTATGTAAACACAGATAAAATACAGTATCAACTACCAAGTGACATCCCACAGAGAAGTAAAACCGAGAATGATAGTGACTTTAGAAAGTATTGACATCTTGTAGTTAAAAATGTTGGTCTATGACTCACAAACATGGTTTTAGATTTTCTTGCTGGTTTATTAAAAATCAGAAAATAAAATTTCTCCTTCACAAAAGTATTTAAACCCTTGATTCAGTCATGCATAGCATCCCATTTGGTAGCAGTTTAAGCTTTGAATCTTCTTGGGTTACGTCTCTACAAGCTTTGCACATCTGGATTGGAGCTGATCCCATTCACATCCTCTAATGTGCTGTCAGATTAGGTAGGAATCTTCTGAGAAGTGCCATCTTCAGATCTCTCTTCAAAACTTCTGTGAGATTTAAGTCTGGATTTTGGTTGGACCACTTAAGGAAAGCCAAGTTAAGTGGCTCTAAAGCCATCGCAGCATTGTCTTGGCTTAATTCTTTGGATCACAAAATTGTGCTGAATGATGAATCATAGCCCCAGGACCGGTTGTATTTATCTGAATCCATTCTTAATTCATTTCTGACCAGACTTCCTGTTGCTGAGAATCCTCCTCAGAACATAATGCTGCTACCATCATCCTTCATCATAGAAATGGTATTAGCCAGGTGATGAGTGGTGCCTTGTGTTCTCAAGATGCAGCGCGTAAAGTCCTTTACCGTTATGCTCTCACTGAACTTTAAAGACAAACTCCATGCAGACTGTCATATGACTTTTAGTCAACTCTTGGAGTCACGGAGGTCCAAAGAGTTGCTTGGATTTCATGACTTGAATTTTGTCCTGTCTGACAGTGTTAATGATGGGATCTTGTGAACAAAAGTATGTCCATTCCCTAAACTATGTCCAATCAATTCAATAGGTCCAGGATGTAGATGCATCTCAAAGATAAAAGAGAACAGGATGCATACGACCACATTCGGAGCAGCACAGCAAGAAGTCTAATTAACCTTTATCATCAATTTTTGATTTTGATTTTTATAAAACAAATAATTAATAAATTAACAACAAATAATCTAAACACACACAAACAGTAAACCACAGCAAAGGAACCCAACTATTTTCTTGAAGTGACTTTATAGTATTATCATTTGTCTTCTCTTTAGTATAATGCTGTGGTAAGTTTTGGAACAATATCATAGATTGGAAGTATTGGGGTCAGACTACTTTCTAAAGCCACAGTGGGAAAGTAGAGTTCAAAACATAACAGACATGTATGAGAAACAATAAACTTCAATGTGCTATATATCTTGATAAAATATATTGTGATGTAAACAACAATTGTCAATTTCTTTCCAATTGTCTCTATTTCTTCTATTAAATATTGTTTTTTTAATGTTTGTATATAACAACATTGAGCTAAGACGTGCTCTCAAAAATACTTTATAAAGAGTTACATTAGCTTCATATAGGAACTTTAAAACCTTTGAAATTGACTATGATGGTATTGATTTGTGTTTTTGTAACACTCTAACAGGTTTTGTATGTATGTATGTATTCGTGTAGCTACATTTGTAATTTTTATTTTGAACAAAATGAAAAGAAATGTTGAAAAAAGCTAAAAGCAAAAAAAAAAAAAAAAAAAAAGGGAATTTTCAGAGAATGTGAAATAAACGACTTTTAGGAAGTAGGAGGTCATGAATGCACACATCATATGGACAGCTGGATCAGTGACGACATAGATCAATGATGTACGGTGCATTAAATGCAGACAGATCAGTACATACACTCAGCTGTGTACATACTGCACCAGTCTGTCTGGAAACCAGGACTCGGAAAATGAAAGATTGTGGGAAAGTATAAGAAAAACACACAGAAACATATGTGCTCACTGCCTGTTTATCACACACACACACACCTCAGTCTATTCTTTCCATGATGTGTGAAAAGAGGAGGGTGCACTAAAGCACAAACACAAACACACCTTCTGTCGACTGTGTTGGAGTGGGGAGTGTTTGGACGGCATCTAAGCTGATTAGACAGAGAAAGGAAGCAGCGCAGTGTGATCAAAGACAACTGTCTGATTCTCCTGTTTCCCTCTTCAGCTTTGTCTCTCTACTTCATTGAATCACCTCTCTCACTCTCTCTCTGTCTATTTTCTCCCACTCTGTCACTCACACTTTCTCTATCATCTCTGTTGAAGCTGAACAAAAACTAGCAGACAAACAGTTCACACAAAGAAGGTGTAGCAGCCCAAGCTGAGGCGAGAATAATTTCATATATTGGTTCTACAATAAAACCTCATGACACCATTATATTCTTTTGTTTCCAGATTGTTACAGTACACCATCCCCAGTCAGTTCAAGTCATAGATGTATCTATTAAAAATATCAAATTTATATGAAACAAAACAATTTCACCTCCAGGTCAATTTACTAGCTTTTCTGAAGCTTCCATTCATGTCACATGATCTTCACCAGTCAACTTCACAGATTTAGAGTTTCAGTTTTCTGAACTTTTCAAAGAGTTCTTCCAGACATTATTATCATCAAAGCTGAAGACACGTCCAACGTTCAAATTAGAACATACTGGAACACGTGAAGTATAGCTGCTGTTCCCAAAGAAACTCACTAACCCAGAGAAGATGTGGTGGTTAGCATACTGTAAACGCTGACATTTGGATACGCTACAGTTCAGTGGGTGCGTGTTTCATTAAGGTGGTCATGGACTGATCCTTGCTACTACTGGAGTTGTGAATCCAGTAGTAGCAACTGTATAATGTCCATATTAGCTAATGTGGAATCACGTTGACTGCTTCTTTATGTCTAGAGCTCAGATTTTACAGGTGCAGGACTTAGCAGGCCATGTCAGGGTAAAACGATTAGGACCATTGGGGTTAAGATGATTATCTGTGCAAAGAGTTAATGACTGTTTTTCCTTTTTCTATACTAGACTTGGGTCATTCAGTTCATGGAGATACCAGGCTTGGGTTCAATTTTGGTCAAGATGTCTACGTTCAAGCTAGCGGCTCTATGGAGAATGTAATGGACACATTAAAGTGACACCAGTGTTAAGGGATCACCAAGGTGATTAAGGTTCATCCACAGGGGAACATGAATGCAAGAACCACATTTCAAGGCTGTCAACACCAGAGTTTCATACCTGAGACATTTCACTGAAAATCACAAAGATCGACCTCATGATGGCCATAGCTGAATATTCAGGGGATCATATCTAGGCACCATGAATCTGTGAACAAAGCTTTATAACAATCCATCTACAAGTTATCAAGACACCTGAGTTCAGACTGAAAATGCAAATCTCTTGGTGGGGGTAAGAAGAAAGTCAGAGGATCATCAGTCATTCATTTGTTTTTTGTTTTTTTTTTTATTGGATGTGACGCTAGGTTTGAAGTCAGTTGTATAATTCAGTATGATCAGTGTTATTAAGATTAAAATAGGGGTAATAGGGGTAAAACACCAAATGAAGAGACCTACATATTATCCCCTGGTGTCCATGGGAATCACCAATCAGATTGTAGAGACAGATATGGTTTGTCACCATGAACCATGATATTGCTCATCATAAAGGTTCATCACCACTTTAAAAGGTTATGGGAGTCGATGTTCTGTTTACATCTTGTACTGCTGCCCCACAGTGACCCGGAAGTTGGTTGTGTTTAAGTGTCAAAGTTCATTCAGAACTTTTTATAAAAACAAGCCATGGTCAACTTATTCTAGTACCTCACACGGTTTGAACATGACATCATGTGTTTTTCAGTGTTGCTAGGGAGTTAATGAGTTTGCTGTGTTTAGCCTATATTTCTGCAAATTTACTTATCAAAGTGTGATGATTTATGGATGACATCAGAGTTGAAGCTTGTTGATTGTTGGAAAGAATAAGTGGAGTCCAGAGGTATGTACATAACATCTGTGCCGTTTGTACAAACTGAGGAACAACAGGGTGGAACATTGTGTCGTAACCCAAACTGTCAACTGAGAAAAATCACATAAAAGTGTGTGAAGGTTATTTTGGAATTACTGTGTCTGTCAGCCTTTTTATTCCCATCATCATCTCTTCCTGCTCTGCTGTCACTCAATAGAATTGCCAAAGTCGTTCTGACATTTTGTTGAAATCAAAAGTTCGACTTCTGCCAAACCACCCTGTGCATGTGCTGAAACAGTTAAGTTTCAATCTACTCCTATTTCAGCCTCTGTTGTGTCCTTCCTCGTTTTTTTTCTGCTGCGATCTTTCCATTCGGCGTTTCTCTGTGTGCCAGCGGAATTGCGTCCTCCTCCGTTCCTTCCCTCGCTTTGCTTTCATTCTTTTATTTACAACAATCATCTGCTGTGTGCGTTCATTGTTTTCCCCACGCTCATTGACTATGTATCGCTGTCGTTTCTCCGCCAGCTACTGTAATTACTGACCGATGAGAGAGTGTGTGGATGTTTCTCAGCGTGCACATTCATGCGAATGTATATCTGCGACTTTGTACCTGTGGTGCTAGCACACAGCTGCGTAAGCAATAACGAGTTAGCATGCATACATATCCTTCCGTGTTGTGTCTGTGAGCCCACCAGGGGAGCCCTACTAGGGTAGTACAGGTGAGGAAGCCTTGTCTACCTATTTATCTCTTCACCACAACACCTACAGACCTCATCTTTCAACACATTTTCGTTGCTGGAACTTGCATGCCAATGTGATGGCTAACCATTTGCATACTGACATGTTCTGTCAGAAAGACCTGCAATCATCAAGGCCAATAACTTGCAGTGTAGCAATGACTCAAATGAATATTTATTGTATATATTTTTATATATGTACATACATATGTTGTAATAATAACCATCACGGTGCCCATGTGTTGAAATGTGGAACATTTTTATTATCAGACTTATCTGTCAGGACAATCTAGACAGATGATAGAATAACTACTGTGAGCGCTATACTACTTTGAGCTCTGACCACCAAAATCTAATTATTTCATCCCTGAGTCTAAGTGAATGTTTGTGCGAAATCTGAAAGGATTCCCACAGGGCGTTCTTGAGATATCGCTTTCACAAGAATGAGATGGATGGACAACCTGAAGAGATAATGCCTCTGGCCACAGCTGTTACTGCCGTAGAGGCAGAAAAATTGCAGAAGATAAAAACGTCACATGTTCTGAGTGATGAGGACAACAACCGTTGTTGAATTAACGCATGAAGCAAGCACATCTCTGTTATCTTCACTGTGTTGCCGTCTTCTGCGATTGGTTTAATGGCAGCGGACCACAGTCTCAGTCACAGAACATTTTCTGAACGCCTGTGTTTGTACGGAAATGCAGCATTTATTTCTTTACTCGGTTAATCTGTGACTCTTGAGGACACATGACTGCTGATGAACCGCAGTGTCCCGGGCACTGACCCTGGTCCTGATTTTAATCTTGAAACGTCCGGATGTGGTAAACTCCACCCATCTGCTCATCTCTACAGATTAAAGGAATGTAAAGAAAAACCAGCGGCTGTTAATGAAGACGTCTGAGGAGGAAAAACCTGCGTATACGACTGTTGGTTTTTCTTCCAATTAATGATTTAGTCTGTGGTCGCTGGGGAAGATCATGTGATAGGACTGAAAGCTCCATAACAGCTCCTGCCTTTCTGACTCATATATGAAATCTTCTTTCATGTCATTTGCTTATATTTCCTCCGTACTGATGCAGGATGTGCTGCGGCTATACTGTCGGGACTGAATAAGGCACATTTATTACACTCTGGCTGACACCAATAACCATAACAATCACACATGATCATGGTAACATAAACAGCTCAGTGCTGTGGATATCTTCTTGCTTTATTGCTTGAGCCAGTGTGTTTATACTCATCTGTTTCTCACATCAGTCTGTGCTGCTGAGCCGGGCCACATGCTCTCAGGTTTTTATCCTGTCTTTATTCTCAAGGATGATGTGCAGTCAACATGGACCACCGCCATTCCATTGTTACTATTAATTGCTAAGTGAGTAACAGTAAAGTTTCTAAGAGCGGAACTGTATACAGTCTGAATGTAAATCTTAAACAATTACCTAATTAATTGGTCAATCAATTATCTGAATGGCAGTTGAAGCCAAACACTGGTGAACTGTTTTGATGTGAGGATTTGCTGCTCGTCTGTGTTTCCCATCATTGTAATCTGATTCCATTCAGATGGATTAGTTTTAGAGTTTCCAAGCAGATTTATGAACATTTATTGGAGATAGAAAGCAGCGATATCTTCAGCAGAAAACCAGAAGATGAAAATATCTGTGTTGTGTCAGTGTGTTGAGATACGACAGTTATGACTCGGAGCAGGAGTGCGGCGCCTGATGGGGGAGCACAGCATAAACCATCATTGTCCCAGTGATGGTTTTAAAGTATCTTAACCGTCTCCATGAGCTGTGTATCACTGCTGTAATTACTGACTGTGGTGACAAGTGGAGTCACTTCAAGGTCACTGTGACCTTTTTTTCCCCACATCTTGAGAACACCTTGAAGGAATCATGTCAAATTTCCCGTTCGTTCAGTTTCACTAAACATTCACTTGGATGAACTGTTGAGTTGCTAAAGGTCAAGATCATTGTGACCTCATGAAACGCGTTGAAAGTGATATTTTCAGAATGTAGAATGCATTTTGACTTTTTGATTTGTGTTAGCTCCACAACACCTTGATACACATCAAATGTGATGTTTTAAGAATGTTTTTGCACAAACGTTCACTTGGACTTAAGGATCAGCTAATAAGACGGATGAAGATTGAGATTGAGAAGTTCAAAAGTAATTATTTGGACTTTTGGATGATCTCTCAAGACCTCCTTGAATTGATGACATTCAAATACTTAAAGGTCAAAGGTCACTGTGACTTCATACAACATGTTTTAATCCATAACTTGATGAATTTCATCACTAAATACCTAAATTTGGACTGGTAGCTCTAGTTACCATCATGTTATTGTTCCAGTATTTGGAACAAGAGGTAATTCTTGTTGTGTTACACTCTTATCTTATTGGAGCTGCAAAAAAAAAAAAAAAAAAAATTCCCTGAGGATTAACACAGAACCTAATTAAATATCTATAGAAAAATTAATTAAAAGTTTGTTATCTAACTCCTTTTCAGTATGCATAGTAAAGTTGTTTAATGTCTGTGCATGATTTAATTTGTTTCATGTATTTCATCAGTCAAACCCTTTAACACCTACTGTCCTTTTCACAGATTACATGTATTATTATAAAGACTAATTTAGCAGCAGAGAGAGGTTTATTTGTGGGACGTCAGCAGCCTGAGGCAGGGGCGAGAACACAGACGAAAAGTCTGACCGGATGTATATCGCACTGAAATAACTAACACACAACCTATTGAATATTTGCCTTTACCTTAGTAGGTTAAAACAACCAGCCCAGCCTCCGGTTTTCAGTTAAAGCAAACAACGTCTGAGGTCGCGCTGCAGCTATACATATGCTGCAGGTAGGACTGTGCACAAAGGGAGGTAAGTTAAGGCAAACACTTGCATATTTACATAAAGTCGGCTGTCATATAAAAACAAATAAAAATATAATAGCTAGCCTATTTTCTTTGCAGCTTAATATTTCTTTTCCATCAGATGCACTGAGGCAACACAAAAGCAAAGACTGACCTTCTGAAATCAAAGCTCTATAGTTTTCTCTCCCCTCTGTCTCCATAATCCTGTAGTGTCTCATCCTCCACCTCTCCTTCTTTGTCTCAATCCACTCCACCTTCCTTGTTCTCTCCCTCTCTAATGATCAGCCAGTGTGAGGGCAGCGAGAATGCCTGCCATGGCTGACCTTCCTTTCGCCTCTCCTCTCCTGTTTATGTGGACGTGTTAGAGCGTCGGCGCTCCCCCCCGCACCTCTCTGTCCACTGTTGAACTTATTCATTCAGCAGAAGCTGCGGCTGCATAATTCACCCTGCTGCTGGAAACGTGTAGGAACAATCACAATCTAAAGGCCGGGCTTGTTGGTTGTTGCCTGTGACTGTGTGAACTGTCAGGGCTCAGATGCACTTCCCCCTGGAAAAAAAATACTGAATTTATGTTTTGCTGTATAACTGTATTATTATAATGTATGATACTAAAGTTAAACACCAGTCAGAGCTGAGGCAAGGCTCGAACAGTGGTTATTTCTAGTAGTTAACTATATGTTGGTGATGCTTTATTTCGATACTGAATGTCCTAAAACATGAACACTTACACTGGCATGCAGTGGTGTCAGAAGAGTAAAACACGCTACATATAAAATCTACAAGAAATTAAAAAAGCATACCAAACAGGAGCTGGGGTCTTGAGAGGTTAATACAGTCCACATAATCGAAGACCTTTTCCATTTGAAATACAAATACTTCTTATCAGTGGTTGAAGTAAAGAATTATATCTACTCAAATTACTGTAATCAAGTACAATTTTGGGCTACTTTTTTGAGTATTAATTTAATTGTGTAATTTTACTTGCCATTGAGTATAACAGTGTAACAAGACTTACAAACAGAGGAAGTGCGGAGGATTTAGCACAAGACTAAGGACTAACTCCAATGTCGTAACCACTGTGTTGGCGTTTTTTGCTCTTTGGACAGAAACTAGAAGGCAGTCAGCTTTGGATCAGAAACTGCTGCTTCTTGAATGTTGAGAGAGACGCGTTTTAAGCACTCACATCACAAACACTGGAGCTGAGTGTTAGGGTTCACAGAGAAAACTGAATAGTTACATCATCAGACAAGACCAACAGAAGTTACCTGGCAATCTAGATGAAGTATTCTTGGTGACGTGGTCGACTGTATGAGTTATTCTCGGTGTTGGGATGTTACTTTATCTCCAAGTTCTCTTCTCAAAATGTGGACAACTTGATTTTGAGGTGTGGATTATGGTCTATGTCTCTATGTCTGAATGCTGCTGTCCTTTCTTATCTAATATAGTTTGCAAGCTGAGTCTTTCTCAGACAAAATCCAACAGAACGAGACATCTTCTCTCTAGTGGATCGAGTTATGTCACCACCAGACATGGCATTCTTCCAAATGACCTTTAATTCATAACCAATCATATAAAACTTTATATTTTTGAACCATGACCTTCAATGTTTGGATCAAGAAGCTCATAAAAAATGAGGTGTTATTTCAAAGTGTCAGATGCACAAGCTGTTAAATATTTGAGCTGCGGAGTTGGCGCCAGACGGAGGTTGACAGTCCTATGAGTTCAAAATGAGGCTACAGCTTTAACACGCATAGAACCGAAGGAAAATAATCAACAGCAACAGACAAATAACAGCAACTCGTGCAACTTCCCCATCACTTGCTGTGGTTAAGAAACAATCTTCATGTTGTTGTGCTACCTCACGTATTCACTGATATTGTATCTCTCACTGAATCTTCTCCAGGACCTTCGCGGCTGAGGATAAACAGCTCTGCGAACCAGAGGACACGGTGTTGGCTGTGCAGATAAAACCTGCGACTGTTCTGTTATTGGATGGACTTACTAACTTCTAGTCCAGCCTCCCTCCCTCTGACCTGCCGTCCTCTTCTAATCCTTTCCTTATATATGACCTGTAATTCCTTTTCTCAGCTCCTCATCGAACCAATCTAATATCTGATATTATCAGTTTAAGTCTTTCTGGAAATGCGATGACTTATTGGAATTGAGAAATAAACCAGTGAATCCTGCAGCCTGCCAGTGTGTGATTATATGTCCGCTTCTGTTTAATAACCTTTACTTATCTTTTCACAGCTGTTCAAACTTTTATATTTTCTCACTGCTCATGTCCTAAACTCACATCAATCTGTAGCCAGAACACCATTCAGACTGAGCATGTACAGCACTACGACATCTGAAGATGATTTTAACAAAAACAATTATGAGGCAATTAGACAAATTAACTACAATAATCCAGCCAATACTGAGTACCTATCCAGTAGCAATAATTCTGTATAGATCTATTATTATTGCTATTATTGTTGTATGAGAATACATCAATACACATGGGTTTTCCACACGAGTTAAACTGAATTTAGGTGATCGCATGATCAGTTGTCTCAGTGGTTATTGTGAACACAAATCTCTGCATCCTGTTTTAAATTTGATTTTACTCTAAAAGTCCCAACTAAAAGATGTGATTCACATCATTCTACCTCTTAACACTTTTAGCAATTATTTGGCCATTCACCATTATTTTTTCACTGACGATGCTGTCATCTTTGACAAACCAAACTAATCAGGCGTGTTTCATTAATATAGAGTCTGAATGGCAGGTCTGTCATCCAACGGGCAGACTGCAGGATTATAGTCACCAGGTGCAGTTAGCGGACTAGTGATTGGCTAACAAGCGGCCGGTCTGAATGTTTTCTCCCCTTGTGAAACAATGTGATTCAGCATCAGACCAGGACACAGACTCACATACATACTGACACCTGATCCAGTATTTCAGGCAGCATCTGAGACTCACACTCATATCAGAATTTGAAACGGTCTAGTTAACAAACAATTATACCAGAGCAAAGTGATGTGGGCCCGTTGAAGCCTGCAACATCCACAACTGCAGCCTCTGAACACTGGAGACAATGAAATGTCAAAAATAAAATGTCTTCGCCTTTATCGAAAATTAAAAATAGAACTAACTGAAAATCATGGCATCAACTAAATGCAGCTTATAGTTTTATAAAATTTACAGATAAGTGATGCCCCATGTAGAAAAGACTCTGAATGCTGAGAGAGGTGAGTTGAAGGAGAGGAGAACCAGCTCTGCCTCTGCAGGTGTGTCTATGGACCTCCACAACCAGACTGGTCCCTCATGACCCGCCCTCCTTTATAGAGGGTCACCCTGCAAAGAGTCACGCTCACAGCTGTTGAGGGTCTCTCAGCATCAAGTGGGAGGGAAGTAAATAAACAGCTAAACCGCAGGAAGCAGACACTTTCAACCATATGAGGAAAACATTCAACCCCGTGAGACACCTCACTCTCCAGGCTGTTGAATCACATTATGAGCTGCTTCTTGGAGAATGCATAACATCACCAACAAGCAATTAGAAGTAAATCCAGGTTCGTGAGAAGTGCCTCATGAAAGTCAAGTACATTTTGCTGATAACAACAGCTTCCACCTAAATTAGAAAAAAACAATGTTGCGATGGCAACCATGAACCGCCTCTTCTTAGTTAAACGTAGAACAACATACTGTAACGGTTTAATTCCAATAAAATACATAGGTGTCCAAACATATGGCCTTGCTTTCTGTTTTTGCCACAATGACTGTATTTTCATACAACATCCAAATATTGTAAATCATTCCTACTTATATGCCGATGCAGCACATTTTATAGTCTTGCACTGCCCTGTAAATTTAGAGATCGTAAACTACAAACATCTGTTGGCTCATAAATATGCAAAAAGTCAAGCAAACTTATTTTTCAAGCTCAAGCGTTCTCATTTTATCTTTAATCTTTATGGTTTGCTCGGTTTCTTGCAATCTGCTGCATATCTGAAATGTTCAGCCTTGTTATCAGTATCTTTAAGTTGCTGCTCCACTTTCAGGGATCAAAAAAAGGGCAGCTAAGCTACATTTTAACCCAAGTTGTATTATTATATTGTGTGGGAGGGGTTCTGACATTATGAGCAATACACTCGTTAGCAATAGGACTACGACTGCTTGTAAAATATTGTGTAGGTCCTCTTTTGCTGCCACAGCTTTTAACACATCAAGTCATGGATTACACTAGACATCTGAAGGTGCTGTGGTTTCTGGCACCAAGAAATTAGCATCAGACTCTTTAAGTCCAGTAAATTATGAGGTGAGTTGAAATTAAAGTGGCTGTCGTGCTTCTCAAACCATCCTGAAACACTGTTGCAATGTGGCAGGAGCATTAACCTGCTGAGAGAAGATACTGTTTCTATGAAGGAGTGAAGTTGGTCTGAAGTGATGTTTAAGGTAGGTGGTATGTGTCGAAATAACATCCACACAAATGACAGGAGCCAAAGTTTCCCTGTGGAACTGTTCTGCTGGTCTTCTTCCCAAAGTGCAACTCAATGTCACATCACCCCAGGGAAGTAAAGCACACACAACTGGCCATTTACATGATGTAGAAGAAATCATAACCATGTGACCAAGTCACTGGTTCACCAATGTTTACCTTATACTACCAAATCTACAACAAAATATTCACTTGCTGCATGATATACTGCATCCCTCTGAGCACATAATCAATGGTATTCACTTTACATGTCAGGGTTCTGAAGGTTATGGCTGATCAGTGTCCAGTGTCTTAAACAAAAACAAATTTCATGATAGATGTAAATCAGCTATGCTGCTGAATCCCTGCTGGATATATTCAAAAGTCTTTTGATGTTTTGGAGCTAGAGTCTGTGCAGAAGTGATTGAGAAGTGGAGCCACAGTATCCTAGTCCAACTGATACACCTGCCCAACCGATCATAAATCAAAGATGTTTTAAAAACGTCAAATTACAAATTACAACCAAGTAGCACAACATTAAGTGCTACACTACAGTCAGCCACCGGGGGTGGGTGGAAGGGTGGGGTACTTGGATACTTCAGCTTTGGTTTGTGTCCATCTTGAACAGTGTATAGAAAAAATCTACCAGCAACATATCATCAGAAGCAAAAGCACATTGTAAAACTAGACAAAACGCAGTCCACACTGAATTCTTTGAATATATGTTTTTCAGTGTCGTTGGTGTTTAGCACAGCATGTAGCATGTTTGCTCTGTCTGTGTCAGCAACGGCACACATCTTCATATGGCGACGTGTTGCTGTGATTAAGACCAGCAGGTAGACGTGTCTCGTACATAAGGCATCTCCACAGGAAGACGAGCCAGACAGTGAGGAAGGCAGACAGAGACACAACAACGTTATCACACATGGACCAACCAGCCTAAATGCATCCCTGTTTCTCAAGATATTAGTGCCAAGTTAACTGTTATGTATGATCTTGAGATATGTGTTTCCATGGCTTCATACAGGACCACCCTCTCAGGTGCATGATTCAGATTGTTTTTGGACACCCCTGCTCAAATGACAGGCTGTTTTACAGATTTGGTTGGTTGGTTTAGTTAAGTTTTACTATCGGACAGAAAGCTCAAAAATCTACAAACTGTTGAAGTGATAATTTTTAGATTGCTCAGGATTACACAGTTCACATAAATTTCCTGTATGATCTACATGCTCCTCCCCACTCTAGTTTGATGGTGATGTTGATTTTAGGATTGCTTATTAAGCCTGTCATATAACTTCCTGTGTCAAAAACAAAAAGGCCGACTTGGCTGCATACTGCAGCTGGCCGTGATGGTGTATTTACTGTGTAGCAGCCCTGGTATTAGGGGACAGCATGGCCACAGATCATGCTAACATACTGAGAGGAAGTCTGCCAAGGACTTGATATGCATCCAAGTTTTAATCAATGTGCGTGAAGGCTGGCCAAAAGAACAGAAAATAGGAAACATAGGAAACAGAAAGGGTCCAAAACTGAGAGGCTAACTGAACACTAGCAGCACTAGCATCATGGTATGTACTGTATATAACTCCATGAATGTGTGCAGACAGAGGCAAACACTCAGCCTCAACAATCAACAATCAATCCTCAGCCTCTTAGGAAGAGAACAGTATCCTCAAATCTTCTTTATGAGTTGTGAAACTAACCATCCGTCCTCTGTGTAAAGACAGAGATGATAGGAGACTTTGTCCACTACAGCAGTGACCATCAACTGGCAGTCCATCCAACCGTCCAATCCAGCCTGTGTTTGAATTCCAAAATTGTGAGGATCAAAGAGAAAATTTCGTGTGGTGCCCATCATTTAAACGGAGACGGACGGAGCCTTTCATCCGTCATTGCGTGCGCAATTTGGTCAGTTTTCAGGGAGCTTAGTGATCCGTAGCAGTACACAGCAAACAGAGTAACACCACCGGAAACCGTTGGGGCAGTGTGGCTCAAATGTGACCGTCGAGAGGAACAAAGAAGAGGAAATCTCCATCCACATGCTGCGATGTCTTTAACAGCCATACAAGCCACCACTGTCTACTGCACTGCCTCTTTTTATCTCTTTATTAGAATGTGCACTATGATCTCATTCACAGTCGCCATTTTTGTTACTGTTTGAAACTTATGTCAGAGCTTGGAACTCTGCACTTGGCGCTGCCCTCTAGTGGACATGTTGCTTAACAACCATGCCAACATAAAGTAGGCATGGAAGTATAGGTTTGATGTTAGGAATATTACGTACATAAAGGGAGCATAAATTGGCTTTTAAAGCAACTGAAAAAACAACAACTGAGACTCAAATAACTATCAATAATCCCCACCATTTATGAGTTGAAATGAAGACAAACTCGCTGCAGTGTTTAACATTTGTTGTTTCACTGTTCTTGTATTACGTAACTTTTCCTCATGTCCTTGCTTAACATCTGGTTTTTATTTCAAAGTCTCAACAACAAGCTTCACAGACTGTGTTTTTAAAATGCTCTATAAAGTTTACTCAAGTTGAGGCAAAATATTTCAGTCTTTTGGTTATTGACTGTGGTATAGGTGATAGGAGCCTGACTGTTAAAGGCTTAAAATGTCTTCAGTTTTGTAATATAAAACAAAGAATATATAAATATAAACATCAAATAATAATGTTAGACAAAAATGTGATTTTTATTTCATTTATATGCATTATTTGAGTGTGCTGCCGCCAAGGTGTCGGTCCAGAAAAATTCTGGCCCCCCGACAAATATAGTTGGTGACCCCTGATCTGTAGCATATAATGGTTAGAGAGAAGATGGTCAACAGTAGCATGGTCCACACAGGAGACATGTCATTTCATGCATGTTTGACAAAACAAATAAGCCTCCATTTTCAACAAACACGACTGTCTACACAGGTTGTATGAGCACAACCACAACTCAAACTGTATTAGAATGCAACTCGAGTGACCACCTCTGATTGGGCATCACTTCCTCACTCTGTATGCAAATGACCACGGGCATCATTTCCATTTGCAAAGAAGACCACGTGAATTGTTGTTTCAAACTGAAGTAAGGCAGCAGCACTTCCTCTGCCTGGTGTGCTGGAGGTAAAAGAAGACATGAAAACAGCACAGATCATGTCTATTCCTTGGTGTGTTCTGGGAAAACCAAATTGCCCACAACGCAATCACATCTATGCTTAACAGAGTTTTCATGTGATTGGATGAACCAAGATGCTTGTTAATGCCAAGGTGTGGTCAGGTGTATTACAGAGATACCTGAAAGGTCAAAGCAGATCATCAAGTGTAGGCTTTAAATCAATAACATAAGCCATATCTGTACTGCAGCATGAACGATGGAGAAACTTTCAACCTGCAATACATGGAGTGCAGTAAACAAAGGTTTGGAGGTGGACCTTCTGACTTTGTGTAGCTGACATCAACCACTTAGAAAACCAAGCTGACATTGCTGTTGTGTGCTCACCAGAAATAACAATCATAATAAATGAGAACGGTTGTCGCCCATCAGAATATCTGCCGACTTCTTTACTTCCTTGTCTTGAAAATCAGATCTGTTTTCTCATGTTGCCATCTGACACTGCCTCACATTGTTTCTACCTTTTGCGGTGTAGCCAGGTTGGTTATCGTTGGTGGTAAGAAAAGTCCGGCATTTGACACTAGTTTTTCTTTTTTAACCGTTTGAGGTGCACCATGTGGGTATACACCAGCCACAACATTAACACCCCACTCTACTATTGTGTGGGCAGGCGAACACCATAACCAACAGTTCATTGGACATAGGGCCTTTGAGGGAGTCCGGAAGCTGATAATTTGGGTCCTTTGTGTTGTGGTGTTGGGATCTCGCTGGATCTAGCTCATTCCAGCACATTCCACAGATGCTCAGTCAGATTGGTAGTTTGGAGGCTACGACCATACATTGGACTCTTTGTCATGTTCCTTACGTCTTTTCCTAGAAGTGTGGTGGGGTCCATTGACAACTACCATTGGCTAGTGGCATTGCCATAGGGGTCTGAGACCAAAGAGACTATGTTTAGCTAAGTTGTGTCAAAATAGCCTCCAGATGAATGTCAGGATACAAGGTTTAATTTTGTATCATAACAAGATGATCAATGATAGCAAGTCCAGCTGTCAGTGGTTTTAATGCTATGTATGATAGGTACAAATATAGTGCACTGCATGCTGCTATAATTGCCAGCATGAACTCTCACACACATTTAGAACAGCTAGGTGAATCAGTGCTGCTTTCCCACCCAGGCATTATGAATATAAAAAGACTAATGAGGATCGATCTATTTTATTCTGACAGTTTACAGCTGCCAATTATACATCAGGTCAACAGCAGTGACTGACTGGGATCACTCTCACTGACAGTGTTCACAATGATCTGAACCCTAATGTGCAGACGGAACATCATCACTGATGTTTTTCTTTCAGCTGGGGAAAAGTGATTTCCATAAAAAAAAAAAAACACTTGACTTTTCTGTTCTGTGCTGTTGTGTATTCTGGACTCAAGTAAAAATTGTTTTTCTAAAGCATGACTTTCTGTCTTCCTTTAGATTTTACTCTCCAGAGCTGTTTTTGTCTCTGCAATGCCATTTTGGCCTTGTCGTTTCCGTTTGCCTTGAAGTGAGATATATTTAGGACATCTCAACCATGCACTGTTCTTTAAATCTCACAGCTATGAATTAATAATGAGTATCCTTTATGTGCGAAGCAACCCACATTGTGTATGCTCACAAATAAGACATATTCAGTGTCTGTCTCATCCTCTCTGGTAATTAATGTGTTAATGTTTTACAAAGTGGGTTTAAATGACACTGATTAAGAGTAGAAAAAGGATCTTTCAATATCAAAGTGAATAAAATTAGAAAAATTAACACAATTAACACAAAACCATGTTCATCACTCCTCTCTCTCTCTCAGAGAAATAGCAGTCTTTGAAGCAATCTCCACTCTCACTTGCACAGCTCATTTATTTTAAATTGGGGCCAAACCAACCACAAAAAGCAAGAAGCAGACTAACAGAGAATTGTTATCAGCAGGCAGTAGGTCATTTATAAGAGAGGGATGAAGCCTGGAAAATTAAATCTAAGATGTATTCAATAAATCTAGTGCGAATAACAATAATAATTCAATACATCAATGGCGAAGTGAGACAAATATCACATTAACAATGATTTGTTGGTGATTACTCAGCATTACCTGGATGGAAAGATTATGAGACAGCCCGTCAAACCCCACTGAGAATTTGTGGATGGGTTTTAAAGAGGATGTTCACTCACGACTAGCAGCCTGACACAGCTTGAACAGGTCTGCCAAGAAGAAACGGGAAACCTGCATATCTACATGGATTCAGACTGATCAGCGTTTAAAAAGGCCACATTAAATCTTCTTTACTTAAGTGAGGAATGGTTACATCAAATATTAAACTGACTTAGGTTTGCTCTGTTTATTGCACTATAAAGGTAATGAATTAAAAAGTACCCAAGGTACAGTTTCTATACTCCAACTCAACTCTAACTATCGTGACTGGATTACATTTACACTACATCAAATGTAAAGATTACTGACAGTAAAACTTGGACAAAAAGAGAGAAATGACCTGAATAAAACATTCATGGGATGAATTAAAGCCACAGACGGACTGCAAGTCCATTTTACATATGGATGGAGCTGAGAAAAATGGCTCAACACTGTATGTACTCTAAGTTAATTTCTTCAATATATATACACGAAAACAGCTGCTGTTTGCAATGGTCCAGTGGTCAAGTCACACAGTCCACAGAACCTGCAGATGCTTTAATTTTTCACAAAAGCACACGGCGAAAACTGTCTTTTTTTTTTTCCTCGAAGCTGACCTATTTTGAAACAGTGGGATATCATGCATGCTTTAACGGGGATGTTCTGGTCCACACATGTGAACGAGGAAGGAGGAATAAGCCAGAGAGTAGCAATGCAAAGGGTATCAAATTTGCTGCTCTTTGTGCAGCCACCGGTTCAGTAATGAAACTATAGAAATGGTAAAAGTACAAACCAGGAAAAAGAAAAATGAACCTCCGTTTGATGACAATTACTTTACAATCCATTAACTTTTGTGCTCTTTGCATGTTAATATGTTAACTTCCTGGAACAATAATTTCCATCCGACTCTTCTCACTTTCACATCTGAGGTCAGGTCTCCGTGGCAGCAGACCTAGCAAGGTACTCCAGAGGGGTAACTACAAAGCAAGATTAGGGCATTACTGCGGTGTGTTGCGCCTAAAGCAAGATGTGTCTGACAAAGGTTGACAGGTGCAAATCACCCTAATGTGTGCTGAAGGTCACAGTCTGATGAAACCAACAGAACCACATTGTCTGAAAATACCAGAGGTAAATTATGACACCCTCCAAAGCTGAGCATGCTCCCCAGCTGTACCATGAAACCTTGTACATGAAAATCTGGGAAATGACTGGGAGGAGCCATGGTAGAGGCCTACACTCACCAGAAACATGCTTGACTTTGAATAATTGTTGAAACACTAAATAACCTCAAAGTGAAGGTAGTGAGGATGATGGTGAATTATTACACTCATCATTTTTGATATTTGAATACAGATACATTATCAATGAAATGTACTTCTAAAAAGATACAAACTACTACAGGTTTCTACAGGAAGAGTTCAGAAAGAGTGTTTTCCATTCTCTGTTTGAAAGAAATAGTTTCAGACCCCTGGTTCACATCAGTGTGATTTGTCAGGTGGAAAAAACCTGTTCAGAATTTCACTCACAGGCAGGCGCGCACACACACACACACACACACACACTTGGCCTGATTGCAGCAATAGTCTCAAAGAGCCCACGGATGACTCATTCAGTGCTCCAGATTAATGTACCTGTATGCAGGACACACACATATAGACGCATGCACACATGCCGTGATACAAGACAATAAAATCTCATCTAGATTCTTTCGGCCCCATGTGCCCTTTAAAGTGAAAGCAAAACCACAGGGGCCACTTAGCAGTATCTGTGACACTAAACAGTGTGCAGCTAGCAATCTGACACACACACACACACACACACACACACACACACACACACACACACACACACACACACACACACACACACACACACACACACACACACACACACACACACACACACACACACACACACACACACACACACACACACACACACACACACACACACACACACACACAGAAACACAAATGATTGTGTCTATATTGGCACCGACACTGGATCTGATTGGCTGACGCAGGCTCTGCGTTCTATACATTACTGCGTATCTGAGTCACAGATGGTGGAGGAAGGCTGTTGGTTGCCATAGCAACGCGAACTAGAGGGTGCGAACAAGTTATGGCGGTATGATGTGAGGTGACTATCAATGATGGAGGGTGGTACATGTGTGACTCCCAATCTGAATGACTGAGAGAACGCTGCGGGGGGGGACAGAGGGTGTCTGAGGTGAAGCCTGGACATTGCTGTCGATGGAGTCACATCCATCTGTCCTCCCTGCTCCTTCAATCTCCTCTGTTCCAATCTCTACCTTCAATCTCTACTTTGTAGTCTCTCCATTATTCTGGATCCTACTCCGGACTAACCTCTACCTCTTTCTCCTCTTCCTTGACTCCCCCACTTCAACATGAAATTCAAAGAGCAGAGTTATTATGCAGGAGCAGTGCTGTGAGTCATCTCCATGCAAAGTCAACTCAGTCATTTCATGACTGAGTTTTCTCTATTTTACATTTAAAGTAACTGAAAATAAATTGCTGAGATGATTTTAGAAAAGCTGGGACATTTCTCTCCTTTTGTCCCCCTTGCAGTGCTTTTATTACTGAGTGGAAGGCTGAGATGTCCACATCTACTTTGAAAAATGTAGTCTTTTTGTTGTGTGATACAGGATTGTCAGGTTAACGAAGAGGGGATTCCTGAAATTGTGAAAATCTTTCATGTGAACATCTGTCCCAAAATTCAACCTAAGATGGTTTTCTTTTACATTGACACCAGCTGTTCTACCATTATCCTTTGTTTCTACTTGAGGAAAGCTACTGATACCTACAGAGCAAAACAAAAGCACTATCTTCTTCCTGTTTGGGTTTTGCTGTGGCAGATGCACTTCCTTTGTGCCTTTGTTTTCCCGAGGGATTTCTGTTCCCGATTGCAGATGAAGCATAATTAAATTTACATTCAGGCTCTTTTATCCAAAGTGTCTAACAAGTGAGGAACAACACTGAATCTTCAGTGCAGTATGAAGCACTAAGGAGGTAGACAATTGCTGGATCAGTTCAATCAGGCAAAGCGCAAGAAGATCAAGTAAGAACCACTGGTTAGGGTGGAGGTTAGAAGAGAAGATAGTTGAACCACAGATGAGAGCAGTCTGAAGGGATGGTGATGCCACATGACGGTTCTTGGCTGAGTTCAAGTAGATGGGTATCGAACAGGAAGTCTTTCTCTAGGCAGCTCGAGTGACAATTTGATTCAGTGGAGGTCAATGGGCAGTGGAGCAGAAAGCAGCTGTTATGAGGAACCCATCTAAATGCAGATGGTGTCATTATTCTATACGCATTACATTTTACAATCAACATTTACCTCATAGCTGAGCTCTCCCAGCACCACCTCAAGAGGCAGGTGGATTTGAGAGATCAGGTGATCACAGGAAGTGATCACATGGACCATATTGGTCCATGTGATCTGCTAATAGTATGGTTGATGCATATTAAAGTTAGTGCGAGTGTGTGCGAGAAGTTACTAGAGGCAAAGTTGGATTCAGCTTCCCCGGTCTGGATATTCCAGGTGATGTGCTTGTGATCTTTGTGTTGTCTAGTCTTTCACTTTGGTCTGAAACTGTGAATTAACAACGCTGCCTCACGTGACTATAAGAGATGTCAAATAAATGTAGCAATAGGAAATAAAAGTATCTGGAGATAAAATATCATATCAGCTTAGGATGAGATTTAGGGTTTTCTTTTGACTTAAAAATCTTTTTACACTTAAGTCATCAAGCCACAGCTTGAAGGAGAACTTCGGTGTAAAATAATTTTTTGGATGTGTAAAACATGATAATGAGTTGTTATGTTTGCTAAGCAGCAAAACTACTGCTACTCTGAGCTTTTTAATGGTTTAAAATAGTGATGTCTTTATGCTACCTTGGGGCACTAATCACTAGCATGGCATGTTTTTTCGACTAAAACATTAAAAATAAAAATATTCGTAATTCAACAGGCTAGCGTAACTTTGCTCCTCAGCAAACATATCAACTTGTTAGCATGTTTTAACATATCCAAAAAATATTTTACACCGAATTTCTCCTTTAACACAACAATTACCACACACACCAGCTAAAATACCGCAATTTAAATTCTGACAATGTTTACATGACCCTTAGCGTTGCTAAACTACTTATTTCCCCAAGGTCTATTTTTTGAGTAAACTTCTTGTTTGATGTTTCTTTGCTGAGCTCAAACTCAGTTAATGACCTTTCGTGCTCAGTGCTCCTTCCCATCTCTCTTAATACCCTGTCTGTCTCTACTCTGTATCATCTAATAAAGCAGAAATGCCAGTTAAATGTCAGTTAGAGACATAAAGAAATGAAAAATACGAAAAGTAAAAAGCATTTTTCTTTTGTCATTAGTATAAAATGGCAAATGATAAAGCATCAAAATACACTGATCTGTCTAATCCACATTATAGTACTGATAAATTCTTCACAGCCAGCCTGTGGAGAATAGTAATAAAAGAAACTCATGATGATAAACAAGTAGAGAAAAAATGAACTCACCTCTGCATTCTCCTCTTTACTCACACTGCTTTATCCCCCCTTTTTCTCTCCGCTGTCACACAATGTGGATATTCTTAGTGTTTACTCTTTACACTTTTCCAGTTTTATGGCGCTCCAAGTTAAATCCACCAAATAGTGCCTTTTTATTCTTTGTGATTTACGCCTCCTGAGCAGGAAAAAGAAGATGATGATCCTGAAAAGTTCCGTGGGTTGCTTTGCTCCTCTGGAGGCTTCAGAGGGTGCGGAGGAAGCTCGAGGCAGAGGGGGATCTTCTGTGTCTCTTTTATGATCTCAGAAGGCCTCTCAGGCGACTCACTGCTTTATGCTACTTTTTATACTCTTCTTATACTATATCATGTGACGTGTGACTGAGACGCAAATGATGCAAACTCGCCCTCCAGCTGGTACTTTCAAGTCTCCATCTCTGCTTCCTTGGAGGCTTCCCTGACTACTGTTTCTATACTGCTGCCTCCAAGGCGAATGGAAGATGTCTACTGGATGGATTGGAGCACCAGACAAGAGAGCATGAGTTCCCTGCTGTGTGGACTGAGCACCAGAGTAGTGAACGCTGTCACTGAAGAGTTCCCTTCTTTTTCTGTTGACTGAGTGTCCATTGAGAAGCTGTGTCTTTTGAGGTATATATGGTTGCCAGGTGTATTGTAGAGAAGGACGAGGCGACTGTGAGCGTGTAGGTGTCTTTCTGTCAATGTGACCCTTTTTCCTTCCAGTTATGATGTCCAGGCTACAGGTGCGGAGTCAGTTCACTTCAGGCAGTTAGCAGGTGTGAGCTGGCAGGCGCTGTGAGGTCAGAGGCCATCGCTGGTCGTCACAGTTACGGCAGGAGGGGAGGGTGGGGAATCTTGAGAAGCAATACAGGTTGTCACGGTAACAGCAGTGAGAGGTCACAGGTGCGTTGCAGTTGGCTGTTTCGGTGGAGGAGGTAGGCAGCGTGAGAGAATCCCTGAGGTAAACGGAACAAATGTTGCACAAAGAGAAGAAAAAAAGTCAAAGGAACTGACAACCAGTAATAAATTGCTGTTGTCGTTGTTTTTGTTTTTGTTTTTTGGAGGTAGACGACTTGAGGAGGTTTGCTCTGATCAGAGCAGGAGAAGAGGATGCTGGGAGGTAAAACTGTGCTGTATCAGTCTTGAGTGTATTTTTCTATCTTATGTCTTTTGAAAAAGAAAAATGCTGGTGGTTTGCCAGTGTCCATCTGAAGAAGTCGATGCTTGGCTCTTCCTCTTAACATGTGTAGGTAGATCTCTTCAGGGGCTTCACCTGCAGGAAAACAACAACAGTTTAGAATATGACCACAGAGCAATGTTATTACTAGTATCATTACTGGACTACCAAGATAAGGAGAAGTATATTAACAACACTATAACAAGACACCAAACTCCAAAACCACAACTCTGCATTTTAAATGGTTAGACCATTAATCATGTTAAAGTGTCTCTAAGTGAGTGAAAAACAGGAAATTAAAATGTTTCCAGACTGGACATCAGGAACAAGGTACGAGTGCGAAGCCAAAGTACATCAAGTTTTTAATGCTAATTCGCTTTTATATGCAGCAAACCATTGATTTGTAACAGGGTGGTGGAGTCACAGTGACCTTTGTGTTAGATAGCGAGTAATCAGCATAGGGGACTGAAGTTATTATCATTCATGGATAGTAGATGACCAAAAGAAAAAAACAAGATTATGTGAACAGGGAGAGGTAGATGTATCAACCAGATAGTAGACAGTACACTGCTTTTATTAGTTAGAGCAACTCTGATGTGTGGGTATCAGTGTGACTGTTCGGTGTTGGTTTGTGATGTTTGAATCTCATTCCAGTGGTCAGATTACCAAGATTTTTTTTTAAAGAATCTATTCAGTTTCAGATTTATCAGCTACAGCTTTAATCCAGACACCAGCAGAGATAGAGAATCAAGAAAATGAGAAAGAATTTCAGTCTTCCTTCTTATATTCTAGATAGGGCTGCAAGTTATTAGGAAAATATGTGATATACATCGTATGTATGTTGTTGAATGTTGCGATGACGATACGGCATGCTATAGATAAGCAAATACTTAATTATACAGATGTAATATCTTGTATAATATCTATAATATAGTATAATATCTAACATCTCATGGTTCTCATATCAAAAGTATTTCCAGACAACAGACATGCTGTTCTTAGGGCAGTAAGTCTCTATCTGATTGGCCAAATATATGATATGACATGGAGTGTGAAAGACACATGGAAATATGCCATTTATTGCAGTTCAAACAGCCTTCTGTGATTTATTTTATGATACATTGCACATGCTGATATCATGATATTGCAATATTTCCTAAACCATAAAGACCATAAAGACTAAACCATCAATTCTCTTCTTGCTAATTTTATCAAATGAATTGACACCAAAAGCTATAGGTTCTCTACAATGCAGTGAAATACATTAGGAGTGGCAGTTCTTACTGCATGGATCACGAAAACCCCAACAATCATACTTAAGTCTCAAGGTGTGATGTCTCCTGAACAGTGTGTGCAACATACACATAATTAAAGACAGTGACACAAACATGTTGCTCAAGAAAAGTAGTTCGCACACTGAAACAAACAAAGTGCAATTACGTTGTGATCCTGCGATCCACCTACAACACTGTAGGTGACGAAAGAGAGTTCAACCTAAGACAACTAAAGCCACTAGACTTGTGCAGCATGCAAAGCAGCTGCTTGGTGGAAAATCTATTGTTGGTGACCAACATTTGAATGCACATAATGCACATACATATACACACACACACACACACAAGCACGCCCTGCTAATCTTCCTCCATCTGTATAAACTGTTCTTGACAGACACATAATTCTCTTTGTGTTACTGTCTCTATCATAAAGGCAAACACAAGTAAGGTTTTTGCGCATACAAACAGACACACACACACACACACAGACCCAGGTGGAGGTAATGGCGACAACCAAAATCAACCGTGTAAGTCCAGGCGTCATTTTTAAAGATGTACACCACCTTTTTCCTCTAACTACTTTCCATCTGCCTGACTGAGCCTTAAGTGCTCTTCACACCGTTAGCACCACTTGTCCATACATTAACAGTGAAGAGGAAAGGCACAAGAGCAAAATCCTGCACTTGACAAACCCCGCCCCCACACACTCAAGCACTGCTTCAACAATGCAATCAAAATGAAAAGCACCCAAACTTCACACCCAACCTTTAGGGATGGCATTGGAAAATTCTATACAGGGGTTGTTGAATAGTAAACTACACCAACCAGCCATAACATTGTGACCAAAGACGGGTGAAGTGAATAACACTGATTATCTCTTTGCAATAGCACCTGTCAGTGGGTGGGATGTATTAGGCGGCAAGGTAACATTTAGTCCGTTGATGTTGGAAGAAGAAAAAATGGGCGAATGTAAGGACGTGACTTTGACAACAGACAAACAAAGTCAGCAGACAATGGACTTTTTGACCTTTGACAATCGACAAACAAAGGCTGTTGTCAAAGTTCAGTTGTAGCCATTGTATATATGACAGCTATGACTAAGTCAGAGTGTCTCCAACAACAGTCCAAGTAAGGAAAACTGCTGAACCAAGTGAAGTGACAGGGCAACCAGTGCTCACTGATATACATTGGAAGCAAAGGAGAGCTACTGTAGATTAAACTACTACAAGAGTTCATATTGGTTCTGATAGAAATATGTCAGATCCCAGTGTATCACAATTTATTGGGTTCATAATAATCCCTGTCCACCACCAAATTCTTCTACAATGGACACATGAGCATCAGCCACTTGTTTAGCCATACCTAAACAAGTGCACCCATTTTCGGAAACAGTATTTTCTAATGTCAGTGGCCTCTGTCACACTGCAACAATGGTTCAGGATGGTTTGTGGAACAAGACAACAAGTTGAATTTGACTTGGCTCTGAATTTTACAGATCTCAATCCAGTCCTTCATCTGTGCGAGTCTGATCTTGGTGCCAGATACCACAGCACCTTCAGAGGTATAGAGGAGTCCATGATTCCACACGTCAAGATTGTTTTGGCAACAAAAGAAGAGCATCGCAATATCAGTCAGGTGGTCATAATTTCATGCCTGATCTTATCTGTCACCATTGTTTGTGATTGTCTCCTTTTGGTTATTTTGCATCTTTAGTGTCAGTTTGAAGCCTGCTCAAAGTTTCAACCCAGGGTGTGAAGGTAGCCTGTATAGCTCCACTGTGGGTTACCTTGGTAACTGTACTGTAATAATGCAATGTTAGTTCATATGTATCCCTCCATTCACCTCAATTTTGTGGCAAAAAAATAACACAATGCTAGTCTTTCCCCCAACACACAAGAGTCTCCCAGGCAAACAATGGAGACCTCAGCAGCAGGACCAATTAAGCAACAACAGGAAACAACAACTGAAAGAGACATCGAGATTAATCTGATGAAGGAAGATGGAAGCAGAGAGACAGTGGAATAAAAGAAAAGAGCTATCTCATACAGTATGCATCATTCTGTAACCAGGGGGAGAAAATGACTCTCCTCCCTCGTGAGTTACAGTGACATATTTACAGTACAGGCTGTTATCACTAGTGTACCAGAAATACTCTGCAACTGCCAGAATATGAAAGAATCCTTGAGTTGATGGCTGGTCGGCTGCCAAATTAGCTGCAAAGTTTAAAAAAAAAAAACACAACAAACATAAAAAAAAAAAAAACAATATATCCAGATCTAGGACCTGAATTCTAGGCCTTTGAGACATGTTGCTCCCATCTCTCATCAAATAATTGATTGTACTGACAAGTGTTGAGTGTGTGTATGTGTGTGTGTGTGTGTGTCTGTGTATCTAAATCCTGACAGACTTCATTGTTAATTATTAAAGACAGATCAGTGAGCCACACTACCGTGTGTTTACAGAGTGAACACACACACTCAGAAAATAAAGCCTGTATTATAGTAAGCGCAACTTATTTTCCCTTTCATCTCTATTTAGATTGAAATGACAAGGAAACTTCTTGTTCTGACAGGATTCTGAATTTGTCCTCAAGACAAATTCAGAATAAGTTCCGATAATTACAAGACGACAGAGGTGTGTTTGCAGATGTAAGTGTGGGACACCATGAGCTGATGACTGTGGGGATTTTAGTGCTGGCTGGCCAGTGAATACACACTGACCCTGTCCTTTGACCTCAGGAACTAGCAGGAGATTGATCATCAATAAACAATCAGTGTTGTTTTATTTTCTCTGATGTCTCATTTACTACTAAGAGACTGACACACTGACCTGGAACAGATTGTGTGTGTGTGGCAGCAGCAGCAGCAGTAGTAGTAGTAGTAGTAGTAGTAAGCAGAGTCACTTGGCTCAGGCTCTGTCTCTGTATTTGGCAGCAGGTAGTGATGAGGTCATACTGAATTCGTATCAAGGGCTATTTTTTGACTCTTCTACCATTTTGGACATAGATGGATTTAGAGCCTAGAAAAGACAAATGTTGGTCCTCAGTGTGTGTGTGTGTGTGTGTGTGTGTGTGTGTTTGAGGGAAGCACCAATCCCACCAGGCTAAATAAAATGTTTTTGTCTGCAAAAGGCTGAGAAAGATAAAGAGCACAATCTGTGAATATAATTAAAATGGTCTTTTCTTGCTTTGAGCTCCACTCGCCTGTGTGCATTTTTTTTTTTAATTTGGAAGTAGTTGGGCTGTAAAATTAGGATCCTTTGCTTGCTAGTCAGCGTTGGCACTAGCAGGCTGCTTTCAACTATTTATGCCTGTAAAGCGCTGCTATAGGCTGATAGCTCTGTTTTCATGTTGAGTTAAGTGTGGTGCTCCCAATGTAGGCGTGTAATAAATGTTTTCTCTGACAATGTTCACTGCTCACTGAAAAAATGGAAACTGGAAAGAATGGCCTACAGGCAATGTGTTCTGTGCCAACTTTAAACTCAACATGGTAGCACAGGAGTATGTAAAGTTTTACGACTGAATCAGACAATAAAGTGATACGTAAATTAAAGAGCAAGATGCATTTATGACACTGACTTAACAGAGGTTGGATCAATGGAAACTGTAACTAGAGTTACAATCTTGTGGTTGTACTTCACTTCAGTCACGTTACAGTTAATTAGTGTGAGTTGTTGCCACAGATGTGTTTAGTGAAGTCAGGTCTAACACTGGCGTTTGAGCACTGAAGTCTAACGAGTTCATCCTTCAGTCCAAGTTAACGTTCATTGGTGTCAAATTTGAAGGGACTGAGCCGAGATGATCCAGAGATATCAAGTTTAAAAGGCCAAAAACATATTTTGTGAGGTCGGATCGACCTTTAAGTATCAAACTGTTTTAAGTTCATCTCCTGGTTCAAGCGACGGTTCATGCCAAGAACTGCAGAAATTGCGTCGAGGTGTTTCCGAGATATCATGTTTAAAGGGCCAAAAACATGGTTTCTGATGTGAAGGGAAGCTTGACCTTTAACAGTTAAATCCTAACTCAGTCCAAGTGAGTGTTGGAGCCACGTGTTGAAACTCCCTCTGGGTGTTATTGTTATTTACAAGGGCTGAGGTCAACCTGACCTTGAACATTCGACCACCAACATCTAAACATCTTTTGAGCTCCTGGCAAATGTAGTTGTGTTGTAGAAGTGTTGAAATAACAATCATTAAAAATCATATCATTCATTGTAATATACAATCATTGTAAATACAATCACATACAATCATTGTAAATCATCAAAATGGTCAAGGTTTTTTTTTTTTTTAGAAATTGCGTTCAAACAGCATTCAACGGCCAAAATAAAACATTGAAGGCAAAAAATGTTTAGGATCTCCTGTTTGGATCAAATAAACCAATATAAAACTCAAAAGGAAAATGGTTCATATACTAATTTATGTCAAATGATGTTTACCTCAACTAATGCTGAACATTTCCACAATGACAATAGCTGAAAGATTTAGTTGACTAGTTTAGTTGATTAGTTTCAGCTTCAAAAAGGAGGTTTGACAGAAAGGTCTGCTGAACATAAAATAGTCCTTAGCTCTTCAGGAATAAGTCATAAGAATGTTATAAAGAGTGTAAAATGACAGGCTAAGTGAATGTAGTGGTCCAAGAAAATAGTTTTTAACTGCACCACTTATCAGAGAAAGACTCAAGACGATAAATCACAAGCATATTAGAGTCCAACATGAAGATATCCATTATGTGAGAATTAATATTCCATTTGTGTCAATCCTGTTGAGTGTGGAGTCTCTCCCACTGACGCCTGTGGTTCATTAAGACACAGGAAGTGCAGTGAAACGGAGCAATATACACAATAGGATGCAGGAATAAAAAGAGGGAATGTCAGTCAAAAGAGCAAAGGGATGATCTGTGGACCACAGTCGGGATGAGGAGTAACGAGTTCAATGAGTCGCACTGAAGTTGAATTTCACAGCAGCGTCATACAAATGAAGCATTGTTCTGGTGCAAAATGAGAGCATAATGAAAATGTAACGACATGATTAATGCACGGAGATGCCCCCTGTGGACCTGATTTAATATTCGAAAACTTTACGACAAAATTAAAAAAGAGCTTGCAAATGTAAAACACCCTGCTGTTTTAATGTAAGAAAAAAAAAACAAAAGTGAGCTTGAGCAATCAGCTGAGTACGGAGACACGGCTTAATTAGAAATCAATTATTATTAACTGTTTTTGTATGTTCTGTTGTATGTGCATGTGTGTGTGTGTGTGTGTGTGTGTGTGTGTGTGTGTGTACATCTTTAATTCCTTTTACTTTCCACGCTTCACTAATTTCTCAAAAGAAGTCTGTTTGTTGAAGCGTGGACGTCCACCTGATCCACACAATGAAATTACAGTCAGTAATGAAATGTCTTATACGCCACAACAACAGAGCAAAACAAATACTGTTAGCGCTGATAAATTTGAGCTATAAATATATTCAATTTGGTCTGTTCTTATTATGAAATTAAACCCTCAAAGCTGAAATAATTTAATTTTTATTTTGTCACTTGAAGACAAAATTACTTCTGCATCATATGGACCTGATATGGCTAACTATGGTCTATGTATTTATTTAAAAAAATTCACAGACTTTTCCAGAACACACAAATCGCTAGTGTGCCCCTGCACACACACACACACACACACACACACATATGTGCACACACACACACGTGTAGATAATTAATATTAACAAAATTAATCCGCTGCAGAGAAAACAATCTGTAAAGTCCGTCCCACCTACATAATTTTTCCTTATTTTTTCCTTATATTTTTTTCCTTATTTTTTTTCAAAACAACACTGAAAACAAACTTGAGCAACCCTACTTATAATCGATTATGATCTGCCACTAAATTGATATTTGATTGTTCATGTCTGCGTCTCAATGCATCGATTAGATGATTAATTTCAACACCGCCACTATTTATGACAGACAAAATGGAGGAAGTTACGTGTTGTAGCGTAGTTTATCAGAAAATTAGCATGCTAGTAATGACCCACAAGCTAAAACGCTTTATAGAGATGAAGTTTTCTTGTGTTATAGAAAATTATGTTACTGACATTAAAATGATTTAAGCAAAGAACAACTTAATCAAATGTTTATTGTTTTGGTAATTCAGTGGTTAACTGATAAGAGAGTACAGGCCCTTTATGAACACAACCGTAAAGCACGTGTCAGGTGACAGACTGGAAATGTAGAAGGTGGCAACATCACCACCACGTCAGATTATAAATCAAACAGAGAGAAAAGACAGAAGACAGCTTGTTGAGCATGAAGGACACGTGACTTTGTGGGGTTTGACACCATTTGTTGTCAGGCAGCAGGGACAAGAATGCAGCTACATGTGCACAGAAGTCACTGTGCACATTTTATAGAGCCAGTTTCTCACTCTGCAAGAAAGGAGTGTCCCGGTCCGTTGGCCCTTAGGACTCATGACAGATTATAGAAAACAAACATAAAAAACTGCTAATCTGAAGATAATGACCACCTGTCAGCGTTACACAATAATGACATGGCAACCAGATTCCTGGATTTAGCAGCAGAAAATCAAGGTGCTGTTGATTTCCTGCTGGGTAAAACCAATTATAGGAAGTGGAAAAAAAAATAACCTATAAGGATTCAATAAGATATTTCTCTGTTGTCAAACCATTTTCATGATACAAAAGACTGGGTGTAATGGGAAAAGGTGTAAAAATTAAAAATCCACAGAATAAGAACTTGATTCTGCTGTGCCTCTTTAGGTGTATACATAACACATGCAAATGAATGTGACTAACTGTTATAAAATAATGATAATCAGTCATACTATGGCCTTTTAGAACTTTGAACATCTCTTGTAACACACACACACACACACACACACACACACACACAGACATCAGGTCATACCTGGGGGTCAAAATTTGCGGTATGAAGTGAATGCAGACAGACAGACAGCAGGTCTTGTGTGTTTCACACGGTTCAGAGCCTCCTATACCACAGCCTATCAAAAATGACCTCATGGGAACGGTTATGTAAGCAGGCCATTCAGGGACACATGGGCTGCATCTGAGTCCTTAGTATACACTGTGTACTGTTGAGTGCCTACTACTCAACCGTTACAGTAGCAGCTACTACATAGCAAGCTGGCAACATAGTAGGCACAATTTGGATGTACTAAAAAACTGCCATCTTGCCTGTCTTGACACCCAGATGTTTACATCAACGTCATGATTTTGTGGCTTGAAGCAGAGGGTTAGCTACCACGGCTAGTTAGCATCGCAGTCATAGCAGCGACTTTTTACTCGCATTGGTGACGTGAACCACTATGGACATGTTTTATTTACTGAAGCACATGTGGCTTTTATTTACTGAACAGTCTGCATTTGTGTTTTAATGCAATCGCTTTTTAAGGTTTGTATAGAAACTGTGGTAAAAGGAGTTATACCTCACAGGATATGTGACCGTTTTGCTGTTAAACAAATTTTGAATAAAATTGTAAAAATATCAAAACAGTCTCTCCCTGGCCTCTGTCTCCATTTCCATTCATTAAGTACACAGATGTGGTTGTCGATCACTTTTTACTATAAGTAATTAATTCATCCAAGTAAGTCCGGATGTCACTTTTAGCAGACGAGGTTTCTTCTTCTACAATTTTAAAGCTCCCGGTGACTTCTGGGATTGCGTAGTGTAGCGTAGTGTACATCGCTTGCAGACTGTAAATAGGAAGTCATCCGGGAACCTTTCGCCTACTACTGAAAGCATACTATAGTATTCGGACATACTAGATTGTCACTTAATCATTTTTGCCTACTACATAGTAGACTAGTAGGAGTATTCAGCTGCAGCCATGGAGACATGTGTCCCTCAGGACATGGACACACCTGCAGAGGTATAGGAAATTACATAACAGGTTATTTTCTGCTGCTGCACCTACATGAATATGTTGGTAGACATCGAAACTTTGACATCACTCATGTTCTTACTGATATTGGAAGAAAAAGTTTTAGGGATCAGGCTCAATTTAAAGGAAAACTTCGGTGTAAAATGATTTTTGGATTTGATAACATGGTAATGACTTGTTAAGTTCACTCAGGAGCAAAACTATGCTAGCCTGTTGCATTAGGAACATTTTTAATTTTATTGTTTTTGTCGAAAAGACTCACCATGCTAGTGATTAGTGCCTCAAGGTAGCATGAAGACATCGCCATTAAACCATTAAAAAGCTCAAAGTAGCTCCACACTTTCTTGGTAGTATAACAAGGGTCCTGACATTTAAAACAAGCAACTGAGAACTTTGTAAGTGTACAGATCGTTTATCAAAAAGAGTTTTTTTACAGGTCGGACCTAGTGGAAATTACTGGTCGCTGCCATGTTGAAAGAAGAATCTGTTAATAATATTGTTGTAACAATATCGTTCTCCTTTAAATGGAATGTAACTGAAAAACAAACATGTAACTGTCACAGGTTACAAAACGATGTAGACAAACACAGTGTAGCCAAACATGAAGGTGGCTCCAAACAGAGCCACCGTCATGACATAAAAAAAAGTCTTCATGGCTTTAGGCTCTACTATTCCTTCTTTGTAGCACACCCCTCTGGTCTCTCTTACCAAACAGACGTTACTCTTCAATCATACTGCCTGATTAAATACAGATTGAATAAACATTTGGAGTAATTCTTGCTGGCAGGAGTTATGTAGTCTTCTGGGAAAACAGCGCTGCAAACGAGTCTCGTAATGCTCATAAAAACCCTGCTGTTTATTACTAAACTGTTGGTGACATTCTTATGTCAACACAACAGGAAAGACTGAGGTCGAAGACAGCGATCCAGGTCATGTGTATGTATATAATGTGTGATATAAATATGGGTATGATACGTGACCTTGGATGTCATAAACTTTGTTAGCAACTGAAACAAGTCCAGAGCAGAGCAGAGGGCAGAAATTTAGTGGATAAATGAGGAGGAGAAGAAGAAGACACAAGCTGAGAAGAAAGTGAAGATCTAGATGGAGAAGGATGTGCTAGAGAACAGGAAGGATGAGCCATGAGTGGAGGTTTGAAAGTAGTGAGAAGTGAAGCCTGTGTGAGCTGCCAAAAAGGGAGGAAAAAGAAAAAAAAAAAAAAAAAAACACAACCACTCTGTGCTTTTCAGGCACTCAGACGCAGAGCAACTCTCCCCTCAATTCTGCAACATACTCACACTTCCATACATCAACCTACGCACACGAACACATCCTACACAGCTGCCCGAGTCAGAGAGGATGTGTTTAAAGAGTGATGAAGTAGGAACATGGCAACGCTTAAGGGATGGAAAGATAAAACCAGAGAAGGTTGGTAGAAAGTGATGACTGCAAAGAGAAAAACGGGGGGAAGGAAGTCATTAAAAGAAAAGGAGTTCCTTGTTTTTTTTTTTTTTTTAGTATTTTTGATAAATCCAAAAACACATATAAATCTCTTGCTCATCAACACCCAGTCAAGTGCATTGTTGTGGATAAAATCTCACTGAACCTCTTCAAATGAAGCAATTTACGTTAAGTCGCGTGAAATGAAGATGAATGTGTCCGGTTGTAGTCTGGCGCTGACACCCTTCAGCGCTCTGTATTGTTTCGACCAAGGCTGGGTAGAGATGTAATGCTTTCAATTCTGGTCCTTTCCATTACGCGGCGAAGCTAACAGCTGAGTATGACAGTCACATCATTCACCGCTGTGGTGAATCCTGTAAACTGAAAGTGCGGCAGTAGCCTAAGCAGCAGCATAGACACATAAGGAAATAAAAAAAAAAAAGCAATTCATGTTACACTTTGGAGAGTAATAAAGGCTTCATCTCTGCCTGTAGCTTGAGCGGTTTGAGTGTTACTGTAAAGTACATACAGTCAAGTACATGTGCTTAAAGTAGCAGTGGTTCCCCACACTTTTCATTCCTGAGTATAGCTCTGTATTTTCTTCAGTGATACAGCGACTAATTTTTCCACCAAACTGCCCAAAAAAGGACTCATACCTCATGTTTTGTCTTGTTAGCTCCAAGGTAACTTCCTGTGGCCATTTCAAGTTGGCTGCCAAATTGAAATTCAACTTATTAGACTTTGCTGAACAACACTACCACAAAAATAACCAAAACGGCATTTATGTTTGATAAAATGTTGTTGTTTTGTAGGAATGTGATCCTCGGTGAAAAGGTCTGAGTTCTGAATCTTACAAATATGGACTATCCAAGAAGATCTGTGAAAACAAGATATTAAAGTCAACAAGTCAACAGACGCTGTGATGTGATGCTGCTTCAACCAACATTTATAAATGAATAAACTAGAATACAGTGTCAAAGGATTTGTCGACCAAATCTGCTTAATGTTTGAGAGGAAACAAACTGCAACTGTTTCTTTGCCAGCAAAGCTGGTAGTTAGGGCTTCATTTTGTGTGAAGTCACCAAGACCTTGACTTCATGGTTCATCTTTGAAGTATTATATAGAGCCAAAGGGAAAGGATTCCCTCAATGTGTTTCTGAGTAATCACATTCACAAGAGTGGGATGAAGCCAGACCAGAACTTCATGATAGAGGCAGCAAAAGAAGTTTGTGGAGTCTTATGGATCTCTGAAGTGCCAGAAATATTAAAATGTATATCTACACTTGACTGCATTCAATACACGATCGATCTGACAGAGTTTATTTGATCTATCTTGCAAGATCACACCGATGTTGAGTCATCACAGTACAGCTGTGCTAAATTCAATTAATAGATTAAAATCATTAGCTGTAAATCTACGATCGGACAACTAGTGCCATCATCAACGAGCAGACCATCTCGCTGCAGAGGCCAAAAATAGACACGAACCACCTTCAAAACTTGAAATGTGCTACTGCAAAAATGTTAGAAGTATCTCTGTAGTCAGAGCTGACATGCTTCCGTCATTGCAGCTCAAATGATCATTATGAAAAAGTGACATGAAGCCAAACAAGAAAAGTCACAGGCTACACCCCAGCTAGCTGCTTATGTAGTAGGCAAAAATAAGAAAGCCATGATCTAGAACGCCCAAACACCATAGAAGGCTTTTGGTGGAAGGCGAACTACACTACGCTATCCCAGAGGTCACTGAAGGAGCCCGTAATTGACCCCTAATTGAAAACAGTGATCAACAACCACATATGTGCTTGTTAGTAAATGGAAGAGGAGACAGCGGTCAGGGAGAGATTATTTTGATATTTTTACAATTTTATTTAAAGTTTGTTTAGTGATAACAGGAGAACAGCAAGCCGGCAAAATCATGACGTTGATGTAAACATCCGAGTCACAGCACAGGCAAGATGGCTGTGCTGTAGTACGTCTGAATTGTGCCTGCCACTTGCTAGCTTGCTCTGTAGAAGCTACTACAGTAACGGTCGAGTGGTAGTCACTGACTAGAACGCAGTGCCTGCTGAGGATTCGGATGCAGCCACACTCATTAGTCTCATTATCTATTCATTAAAAAGTACTCACACAGCAGCGATAGCACTGATTAATTTAACGCAAAGCACCGATTAGCTCCCATCGTGGCCTAATCCCTCAACAACACGGAAAGGGAAAAAAAAAGCAGTAACACATCTTTGATTTAAATACCATCATTCCACTAGATTTGTCTGACACCACATTTAATAGCTTAGTGAGCTTCTTGCTGCATATGTGAGCACAGTAACTCTCAAATGTATCTCATGAATATCTAACAATATCTCTTCAACAGATGCCAAAGAAGACAAAAGCCATTGCTGTCCCATACCAAGAATTTCCCAGCCACTCTGGGGAAATCAAGCTGCTCTGGTCACATGTCCATTTCTTTACCTCCTGTTATGTCAACTCTCTTTCATCCGCCCCCTCTCCCTCCTGTCCCCTCTCTGAGAAATCCTATTCAGCGACAGATCACATGCAGTCAAGCGTTTGTCTTTTTGAGAGGCCAATGACCCACTTAGCGAGTCTATACGCAGTCTTCTGGGCAGACACTTATTAGCTCTGCTGTTCTGCAATCTATACACAGAGTGTTGTCCCACATTCCAGCCTGTATTGCAGCGATCTCACTGCAACATGTCAGGCTTCAGCTGCAGCACATTGCACAGACTGGACCATCCCAACACCAATGCAACCGTGAGATTAATCTGAGGCTTTTTAAAACCACACAACACAAGTTTCCAAAAGTTCCAACTATTTTAATCCAACTTTAGTTGCCAAACTCATTAGAACTGCTTACTCATTAACTGCTCACTAATTTAATATAATCAACACTGTGATTAGTTTAGAGGCACACTTCATTAGATAAATCAATTTACACACTTAACAGGTTACATTAAAAACTACAGTTACTGCCTTTACGGTTAAATGCATCCAACAACAAGCACAGACGCAGGCAGTTAGATTTTGGTGGTCAATGGTCAAGGACAAGCTTTGCACATGTTTCTGGCCATGACTCACAAACACTAATTACGAGCAATTGGACTGGTTGCAGGTGATCAGTTCATCCTCGACTCCATGTGGACATTTATGTCAAATGTGTAGTGATTGCCTCAAGGCCAAACAATGTTTTGTTAGGTTACACTGATGCTGATCTTTGCCTTTTATCCACTGTAATTATAATCAGTTGTTCTTTGAGTTCAGGTGAATGTTAGTACTAAATTTGATAGGATTCCCTAACATTGTCTTGATATATCATGTTCACAAGAATAGGATGTACGAACGACCACCCAAAAGAATAAAGCCTCTAGCCACGTTTCTAGGGAAATTCCAGCGGCCTCAACAAAAAAGTCATAACATTACATCTGGCAAACACATCATTTGTAAACCTCTAAAAGTCTTTTCTACGTTGTTTGGAGTTCAGAAAAATGGAATGTTGAGTCCTTGAAAGAATAGTAATAAAAGTGACAAAAAAAAACAACCCAGATGAAATTCTACTGCACCCAATCATGTTGCACAAGAAGTTTCATGACTAACACCCGAGCAGGCCACATGGAGGAATTAGATTAAATGACATATCACTCTTCATGTCTAACAGTCTTTTTACAGTCTACAACTTTCACTCATGCTTGAGGACATGGATGGCGTATGTATATATTAGAACTTGAAAGTCAGGATACCTCGAGGCGGTCTCTCCTTCAAAGAGAACATATCAAATTTACATATGAGTGACAATGGCCTGCGGTACATGAAAGAAGGATTTTTGTCTAACACATCGTACATTTTGTACACATAACAACTCATGCACAAACTAAGCTTGTCACGCAATAAGGTGATAAGGCTTTACACACGACACCCAACTATGTTTAAATAGTATCCCGTATATAGTGTGTGTATGTATATATATATATATATATATATATATATATATATATATATATATATATATAGTATATAGTATGTATGTTTGGCTCCTTGAACAAAGAAAGACAAAATCAATATGAATTCTCAGAGTTTTGGATAACTGGAACTAGACTAGAATGCCTCCAAGCAGCAGTTCAGTGTCAGTATGAAATGTATTACATATATACATAATAAATGTATTATTCACTGTGAGGAAAATAATTAAATACATTAGTGAACTGAGGTGTCACTAGATTGATGTGTGATTCTAGTGGATAATTTACATTTTTCTGTAGCATATATTACTGTTTTTTTTTTTTTTTTTTATTTTTTTTTGGTTTGGTTTTTCTCATATATTTTGTCCACAGTGGCCAAATGTTTTTTTTCTCTAGTCAGTTGGTCCTTGAGTCCATGTTAATGTTTGTGCTAAAGGAAAAGGATGACAGGATTTCCTTACGTTTTTGAGATGTCGTGTTCACGAGAATGGGACTTTAATATAATTGAGCGTAAAAAAAGCTGCAAGGAAGTACTCTTAACTCATCAGCAGCTCACTTATTACTGAAGATATTTATTTATGCAAGACACATGACTGCAATAGTCGATTGTCGAGACAAAAGTGTCAAATATGAGCTACTGGTTTGAAAAGAGCACAGCCACTAACTTGCTGCACAAGACATGCTGCATTTCATGTGATTATTGTCCTGAAGAAATAAAGGAGGATAAAGTAATTCTGATTGGTAAATTTTGAATGGTTGTATTTAGCCCACAAATAATTAGATTCAGTTTATTTCGTAGACACAATGACAATTTAAATTACATTCAGTACCCAGTTTGTTGAAGAGGTTTTAACAGAAAGCAGAGGAGTGCTGCTGGACACCGAGCACAAATTGCTGCAACAAACAAAACCCTGAAAACTGACTGGGCTCTATACAGCTGATACTGAGCCATTACAAATGCCTTAATTGCCCCAGATCCTTGGGGTCAGCCCAGGATATCACCACCACCAAGCATAACCAAGAAATGCTATGGCTACCACTGTCAGCACTACGTTATTTGACTGACAAAAACAATCTTGGAGGGATTCAAAATGGGTCATCTCACAGATGTCACAGCGCCCCCTTTGACCCCAACCTGACGACGAGTTCATCCTTCGGTCAGCTGCCAGCTGGAGGTTTTGACGTGCAAATCGATCACGCAGCTTTGGGGGGTTACAGTAGATGAGAGGCTCAGCAAGAAAAAGGGGAGGTGTGTTTTTTTTTTTTTTTTAGGGGTACGCTCGGAGGGTAACAAGAGTTTATTTGTCTATAGGCCAACCCATATTATCTGGGCCTCATCAGATAATCCAAACCTACCATGCAACACTTTATGGTTTTGCTAAATGAGGCCTGGAACACAAGAACAGATAACCAGACATCATTCACAGACTCTGGGCACTGCTTCATTAATGCTTCATGCCTCTTCTTGACTGTTGTTTGGGGAATGAGCTGCTTGTTGTGCTGTGAAAGCGGTCAGCTCCTCAATGATGCGCCTTGTCAGAGCGAAGCGAATTATGACATGATGAGTCTGACGAGCGCAAACAACACAATCAATTCATACACAAACAAACTTGTGTTTAGAAAAAGATACTGGCCCACATAAAAACGCGCACATGGCCGACCCACTTCCAAAGATATGCACATGTAAACGTGTTTGTGTGCTTGTTTGGTGAAGCATCAGTGATTGGTGATGAATGCGTGACATCTGACTATATTTTGGTTTAGTCAATAAGGTAAATATCACAATGGTTGAATGGATCTGCTGAAACAGTGTACCCACAAACAAAAAAAATATACATAGAAACAAGCTGCTCAAGAGAGGTGATTCAAGCTTTTTCATAACATTAGATATAATTCTAATTCTAAGTGGACTCAACTGCCATTTGTCTGCAGTATTGAGTCTCTTTGTTGTGACATTCCACATTATAGTCAAGTACATCCTGTTTGCTTTAATCATAATGGAGATGTGTCTATAGCATAACAGGAGTCTATTGAGGCAAACTGACATAACTACCACAATCGATGGACGTCGCTATGTCTAAGAAACCTTCTGTCATCCGTCGCCATGGTATTTCTAACAGCCATTCTTATAAATATAGAAAGGGTAATAAAGCATTTCTAAAGTGGTTCTCAACCCTGACCATTGTGAAATAGAAGAAGTTTGTCAGTACCACCACTTCACTAACAGAGTCCACTGCAGAGATGAGATAACGTACCGCAAAGACAACCATCTCAGCCAGACTCCATTAATCACGCCTTTATGGTACAGCTGCTAGACAGAAACTATTTTCAATAAAAGGGCATATGATAGCTTGCGTTGGATCTGTGAAAACAGCATTTAAAGGACTTTAAAGGGGGAACATAAGGAAAAGCTGTGTTGTCTAGAGAATATCAGGCACTGCCCAGCACCTGGATAATACCATCCCTGCGGCACAGCATCAGGTCATGTTAGGAGTTCTCAGTGACCGTGACAAGGAGCTTGGTCAGAATTAAGAAACTTGAAGGGAAAATAAAGATCAATAAAGAGTGAAAAAAGAGTGCAGGACACCTGACACCCTACAGCAACACTCAAGTGCCGTGAGGATTCAATAGTGTGTGATTGTCCTTATCCAAATCAAAGTCTGAGACATGAGGATGGCAGTTCAGCCAATCTCACGGAGCTTGAGAGGATCTGCTGGAAAGGATGAGATAAACTGCCCAAATCCAGGTGTGTAAAGCCTGCAGAGACTTGCACAAGAAAACTCAAAGCATAACTACTGCCGAAGGGGCTTCGGAAAAAGTGCTGTATCAAGAGTCTGCACATTTAGTAAATGACAGATCTAAGGTTTGATTTTTTTACAATGATTAATTTACAAAAATGTCTCTCACTTCATTTTCTTCTTCTTACATGCAGCTCAGTTTAAAACAGTGACTTGACAAGAACCTAGGTGGAATTCTTCCAGAATCTTGTTTTTTCAAAAGAAAACAATCCTCATACAGAAACTCAGATTCAAGTCTGAGCTTTCAAAACAAAAGTGTCCTCATCTATCAGCTTACAGCACCGAGTTACAAATAGCCACTGGGATGGAAATATCAAAAGGAACAGTGAGCGAAAACCTTTCTTTTATATGGTTTTCAGTCTCTTCTGACTGTAAATCATTTCTATGGAAGCCAGATGTGTTGCTCTGTTATGGCTTTTGGCAACTGTTTCCAATTTCACAAGCTACAAAGACGATGGATCAGGACCATGGGAGGCAGAGAAATGCCCACAATCGCAGTCGTGGCCAAGAATTTACTGAATTCTAAAGAAGTCGACAGAAGTATAAACGTTTAACAGTTTATCTTTGTTTCCTTATGCTGATTTCTGACAATGGCTAGTTTTTCAGTTCTTTTCTGTACTTTAAAAATGTATCAATCAGCTGAAAACATCAGTTGTTGAATTTCTCCAACCAATATGAAGCGCACGTAGATTTACAGGGGTCATTTTGACAAATGACTTGAAAAACTACAAATTTATTTGTTGATCTGAGGTAGGCCTTTCCAGACAACTGCCTACTAACCTTAAGTTACATGACTCATGAGTTATTTAACAATTAAAATAATATTTGACAAAAGACACTTGTGCTACACTGCTTTAGTTTTTTTTTTTTTTTTGGATCAAAGAAGCTTCACAAATCAGACTTTAGTAGGTTGTAAAGAGTAGGGCTGTAATCTCCAAGTTGACTGGTCGATTTACTGGTCAATATGTTCTGGTTCGACCAAAATTCTGATAAGTTGATTTTTTGGCGTGTCAATCTTATATAATTTTAATACGAATGAGCCACAGACCAGCGTGTGTCGGGGGCCGGTGGTTAGGACACAAACTCTTGCGCTGATTGGACCAGCCCAGTGTCAATTGGGTCGCTGATCTACAGGTTTTATGGGCTGTTTTATGGCAGACCAATATACTACGGACGGCCGACAGCTGTAGACCGGGCGGTCGTTCTGGACATTTCCAGCACACAAAGATTTCTAGTCCGCCCCTGAACACAGCATATCACCTAAAAACAGTAAACTAACTTGTCTGCGTCCGTTTTGAGTCTATGAACATATCAGAATTGACATATTTGAATGTTCCTGCACCCGCCTGCAACAATGGCAGCATCCTACAGATACACCCGACCACGCTGGATGTTAAGCCTCATCTATCATCCAAACGCAAAACTGATATTAAGTTAATAGTCTATTCGTGTCTTGGCCGCAAAGCTGACCTCCTATGTTCAGTCTCGCTGTGTGTGAGGACATGCACAGAGTCAATTATTATAACATGAAAAAACAACTGTCTAAATATTCTCCAACAGACCAAGAATTTCTTTGGTTGATTACACCCATAGTAAAGAGGATTCCAGGATAACTGTTTTTTCACATAGTTCAAAGGGAAATGTGTCAAATTTAGAGGAAGAATAAGACATTTTGGTCCTACGGGGCTAAAAAAAAAAAAAAAGAGCGAGAAGAGATGAGAAAACTGGCAGCTATCCTATTAGCTCAGCCAAGTTCTCCAATCAAGCAACAGCGTGGCTTGACTTACCGCCAAGAATGGAAGAAACCATTTGAAGAGTGTACTTAATATAGTGAGTATCTCTAAAGTGCTCTGAAACAGCAGCACAAGTTCAACAGCAGCAGTGAATTTCAGCTGGTTGAGCTGGTTCTTCGTTCAGCTGCTGGAAATCCACAGCAAAAAAGTCAATGCAGGACCACACCCCAATTTACTGTGTTTTATAATCATGAGTCATCATGAATCATGATTCATTATGGATAAAATGCTCTTACTATTCACAGTAATCGTATCATAGTATCATGGTATTGACAGGAACTGCAAATATTGTGTTAACGCTAATGGCTCAGGAATATGGCTTATTTTCCCTTCATGACCAATGGAATGTAAAGTACGGACACACCAGATCTAAAGCATTCTGGGAAAGCAGCTATGTCTTCTTGTGGTAATGCTGGGTATTCTGATGCACAGCTGGGGCTGAACATAAATCATGTCGCTTGTCAGAAAGAGTGCATTGCGAATGAAGATGTCACCCCTGAGCCTGGAGGCTTTCATCTGCAGCTCTGATCTCGCGTGTGAACAAGACCAAAAATGAATTGAGCACTTTGTACATCTCATTCTCCCTTCGTATCTCTGTTTTTAAAAGTGTGGCGATAGAAGGTTTTATATATATATATATATATATATATATATATATATATATATATATATATATATATATATATATATATATATAGCATCAGGGCTCATGTGACTGACGCTACCTAAAACCCCCTGGAAAAGCACAAAAAAAAAGAGAGAATAATGTGTTTCTCATTTTTTGTGTTTCTCATTTCTCACTGAATGCTGATGATGTTCAATCCACAAAGTTAGCCAATATCAATCCAATCAAATTTGGTTACACTTCAATCTCCACCAAATTTTCCCATGGTATATGCTAAGTCCTAGGTAGTGTTGGTGATAAGCAGGTATAAGCCACTGAAAGCTAATAAACTTTCAGTTTTCCCATTTATCCACTTAAAAAGCTCAGAGATACATAACATAATATCATTTTTTTGATTGAACTTGAAGAGTTAAAGTAAATAAAAAACATTTTGCATGGGGCAGTATCTCTTCCATTCACTTCCATTCATACAATTTAGCCTGTGCTCTCTAACTGTATTAAATCATTTTCTTATCCAGACCATTGGGGGGAAGTAAGAAATAACAAATCTATTAGCCTATATTATATTTTATTCCTACTGTATGGATGATACTCAGAGGAGTCAGTGGCTCCTCCCATCTCCACTCTTAAACCCCCTCATTGTTCCCAGTAACAGCTTTCTGGATTAATGTGCCTTTGCAAATGTATGACTACTTGAACTGGGCACAGATGGCAACAGATACTTAGTTACCAGAAAATTTTGTGCCTAAAATATATAAAAACAAAAAAAAAAAAAAACTGAAATCTAGTTCCAAGACTATGCATGTGTGGTCAACAAACAACCCCTCTTATGTATATTAAAGATGCTTTTCTTGAGAACAATGCAATGGAAACCAAATGTATTTCCATAAAACATCACTGACCTTACCACAGGTTTTTATCAGCCAGTGGACAATCAGAGTTGGCTGAGCTTTTCTTAGGGTTGGGGTATTAGAATTACTGTTGCAGAGTGCATTTGTTGGCCGAATTGGTGCTTTTTGTCATCCGCCAATCACTTCTACTGCGTGTAGCTATTACAGGAAGTGTTTATCAAGTGGGATATACATGTCTGTGACGTCTTAGCATGTTTCCGCACTTAGAGGATCAAAACTGTCTAGTGTGGCTTTTGAAACAAATCTATATTACCATCAAGGCAACAACAGTCAGACTTCAAGATGTGTATCTAGCACATGTGGAAACCATGTAATAGAGCAAAACCAGAAGAAGGCTTTGTGTTGAACAGGAAGTGCCTCCATTAGAATCCCATTAGAGGCGATTATTGCTAATTATATGTGGTTCTGCGGGAGCACGCTTGCCAACAAATGTATCATCAATATCATGGTGATCAGCCTGCTACACTCTGACTGACTTGATCGATGGCAGATTAACTGGAAATACTGTCAGACTGGCAGGATTTCTGATAAACTCTATGTGTGTAGTCTCAGAACTAGAACAAGGCCAATTTCATCTGGAAATGAACAAACAGTTTGACGTCCTGCAATTACCAGCGCCACTGGAGAGCATTTATTTGTCTTTTAATATTACAGAATATATTCCCTTGGAGTTTTCTGCCACAGAGCAACATGCATCTTATATTTCAACAAAAAAAAACAAAAACAGATTTAATAAAAAACGCACACAAATTAAATGACATATGACGAGACATCCACTCTGCTGTTATGTAGGTTAATGCATTTTTAGCCTTTGGGTCTGTCGCTCGCGTGTTCATGAAGGGCTCGCAACCAAAATTATCTATGCAACATTTAAAAAGGACTCTATAATTTAGGCTGTGGGTTAGTTTGAATCATACAGTAACTGTTCAGTGGCTTGAAATCACTATGAAAATGCTCAACTAAAGGTTGAGCATGTTCATAGTAAAGTGTGTTATACTTTTTTTTACCCTTTAATTTCTGAATATTTTCGCATCAGATTTTTAGATAATTATTCATTTCAACAGCAGTGCATGATGTGCCAGGTCAGAGGCTTGGGTTGGCTGAACCCTGACATCCTACTGTTCTAGTGACATATAAAATGCTGGAGTTTTGCTAACAAATGACTGTCTACTATCATGAGGTTTGGGTAGTAAATAAAAGAAGAAGCAGACTGCACATACAAGTAGCCAAAATGAGTTTCCAAAGTGTCTGGGCTCAGCCTTAGATATGAGGTGAGGAACTCAGAACAAAGTTGCTAATCCGCCGTTTTTGAAAGCAACCAGTTGAGCTGGTTCAAGCATCTGATCAGTGCCTCCTGGGCGCTGCCAAATGGAAGTTTGTCTGACTCGTCTGCCCGGTAGAAGACCTTGTGGTAAATGCTGAACACATTATTGAGATTAAACATCTCATCTAACCTGGGAACACCACAGGATCCTGTGAAAGTGTCACTGAGAAGGGGAACATCTGGACTTGGGCCTCATTTGACCTGCTGGCACAGGACTTGACCTTAGTAGTAAAGTTGCTTCTCAAAGTTGAGAGTGCTTCCCTGGCAGAATAGTCGCCTGCATTTGAATCGCGTACAATGAAGCAAACTAGTGAGTGTGGAAATACACGTCATCTAAAAAATAAAAAACATTTATACAAATACACACGCGTAATGTCAAGCAGTAAACCATTAGTCCTGCTACGACCAAGATAATGGATGTATGAATCACCAAACTAAAATAAATAGCAATGTGAACATAACCGCAACATAAACAAGCAATTTATTAACGATGTATGTTCATGTTCATGGTTAAATTTACATCAACAACTCATAAAATAAATAAAGTGCTTATATTTAAATGAGCACTGCAATCACAGTGCAGTGGAGAATTGTGGGTATTTTAGCGATATCAAGTAGGGCTGGGCAAAACGATTATTTTAAACCATTTTTGCTCACAAAACCCGAGGCGTTTGAAAACACCCGAAACTCCACCATGTCCTCAAAAGTGAAAACGCTTGCAAAAGTACCGACGTGAGTAGTTAGATGCACATCCGTGAATACAAATGTGTTACATGTTTTTGACAATCGAGTCATTACAAAAAACACCAGCACTTTTTTGATTCCGACGCATCGGCATGCATGTTTTGCATGTTTATGCGTTGCCCCAACCCTATTATACAAATTACTGAAGTGCGGCCTTGAAAACCCTTCACGAATCAAGGACTCACTCATCTGTGAAATTTTGAAGTATCCTTGATATTTGAACAATGTTTGGCGAGACTCGAAAAAGCAGCATTTCAACATTCTTCTTCAACTTTGAGAAACAGCCATTGTCTATGGGTTTTGGATGGTTGAAATCTGGAGGCATCATTTTAGTCAGTGGGAAATCACCATTAAGGTTTGAATTAATCCATTAATTTAGAAAATATTTGTTAGATTAAGCAGTAACCATTTTCAATAATGGACTGTCTCAGTATCGAGCGACAAATTTCAGTTGTTTTCCATCTCCCCATAAGTTAAATTAAAGCTCTTATAAATGGCTGATTTAAAGATCATTTTAGTATTTTGTTGAATCTGTAAATTTGCCTGTGTGGCGAGGTCACAAAGGAGTATCAATTATTGCCACTGCAGATGAGCTGATAGCATCTAACATCCTGTAGAGAATAAGAATATCTGCTGATATATTGATGCATTTGGAATCAACATCAGCTCCAAAAATCAATCAGGCTCTACTTTGCAACACTTCTATCATACCATGCTGACAACATTTGTTGCTGCTGTGATCAGAATATTAATTTATTTGCATCATTACAAGCAATGTTAAATGCTTTTTGAATGCTGAGACCATTTTTATCAGTTTTGACAGTTTTAACCTTGACCTCACCTGCATCAGCCAGTCAGTCCATGTTTCTCTTTATTAAAACCAGTCCTGGTGCAATATGCAGCCCCTGTCAGTGCAGTCAGCAAACCTGAGCACAACTCCTCAGTGTCACCATAATGATCCACCACCAACAACCACACAGCTGAGCAGCTGTGGGATTCAGTTTTACTGAGAGATTTTGAGCCAATTTTATTTTTACTTGGCTCCAACTCAGCTGAAGTCTGAGTTTAATATTCCAAGTGCCACGCCATGTGCCGCAGCTCCACCCGAGCTTTTTACCCCTCACGCTGATTCAGATGTTGCATGTGAGGGAATTAGGACAATGTGAATACAGTCATGAAGGAAGTGCTGAACACGTGGTTCTAGTCTACATCGGCCTGCTGTAAAAACTGCGTGACACACACAGTTGTATCGAACCCCATTATGTCCTCCACATCGTGTCACAATGAGTCGTGTCACTTTGCATCACATCAAGAGTGCAAATCTTGCGACTTCTGACTGCTGCACTGATCCCTCTGCTTTCTCAAATTCTACTCAGTGGGGGTGATAAGACTCCACTATCAACCACTGTCAGTTATGTTACTGTCAATAAGAGCAGGGATGATGCTACTTTAAAGTCAGTGCATGCTCACACACCTTTTCCCCTGCTAATATCTGATAATATCTCTGTAATTCGCAGATTTCATCTGATAAAAACTGAACGGAAAATAATTATTTGTTGGTAAAAACAAATATAGTGCTAACACTCATAAAATTTACACAGGTACATTTTTTTGGTGAGGTTATGTGTTGTATATTTACACATTATTTCAGATAAAATGAGCAGACCTTTATTTTGAAACTAAAGCCACTGATATGCATTTGTATACTAAACAGCAGTGGCATGAAATGGCACAGACAAGTTATTTATGCTGTGGTACACGCTGCTAAGAACCGTAAAGAAAACTATTCTGTTGTTGATAAAAACAAATATAGAGCAACCACTCCTCCTTCCCAAAATCCTATATATAGGTCAATAAACTTAAAGAAAATAGTGGGGTTGTGCTGCATTTTGACACATTCTTCTAGATTATCAGATTAGATTAGAAATTAAACCCACTAAGATGCATTTGTATTCTAATCACTATCAGATATATTCGACACAGCAGTGGCATGATGTGGCACAGACAGGTTATTTCTGCTGCATTAGACACTGTGTGAACTGTTGATATAGAAAGATTCCTCACAAGTCTAACGAGGCTAATGATCTTATACCAGTTTATGTCTTGGTATCTAATTAAAAAGATCTATCTACGAGCTTTTTACAGGAGGAGGCCTGGAGCCTTCTGTTCCGCGCTTGCTCCAAAGAACAAGACTCTTGTTCCTTTTCCTACCCAGTCGCTGCACGCTGCTGTGCCCCGCGGGCTTCGTGCAATTATCCCACTGACTAACAAAGTGCTGATTTCACTTACAGTTTTTGCCAAAAATAAACAATCCGACAGCAGAGCGCGGCACAGAAGGTACATAAAATTAGCTACATCATATGAGCCTGGTAAGAATTTTGTTTTAAAAAGCGTGTGTGAAGACGTCTGTGTGTAAATGTGGTTTTCATTCTGTCTTTATTTAATCTTCCTCTTTTCCTATTTTGACATCCTACTCGTGTTGCACATCGTGAACGCTCCAGAACGTATTTCATTTACATAAAACAGAATGGTTCTAGATCTGCTTTATGATTATGTAAATCAATTTAATACAATTTCACACACTGACACTAAAATTCATTTATGACAGAGGAGCCTGAGACAACAGGGATTACTTACTGCTCAGCACCAACAATACTTTTACTGCAGCTATGAGATATAAAGATGAAGACCAACCTGCTCCTATTAGGACCGACGTCAGTCTTCTTCCTGGAAACAATCATTGGACGGCAGAACATCAAAAACTCTGAAATGACATTAAAATAAGAGCACAACTTCAGATTAGATTTCTTGAAAAGTTGGCTGATATGATATATAACGGAATAACACGAGGAGGAATAAACAGATTACCAAAAATAAAAGACATGAAACAATAAAAGTAAGTTAGACTAAGTTAAAGAAAAGAGATCAAAAAAAACATACAAAAAAACAAAAAAACCTAAGGACAGTCAAACACCTAAGCAAAAAGTCTTATCACTACTCATCAACTTTCATATTTTTTTGTATTCATCAGGGTAGATACTAGCTGATCATGTGGAAGAGTTACAGTTACTAATATCCACCACAGGCAGGAGGGGGCTGGATTCAAAGTAGCATCTAATATCAATGTCATCGCCTAAAATGACAACTGTTACTGGCAAATTAGTCGTCTCACATCGTTTTCACTCTTCAAGAAGACCAAGAAAGAGATGAGTCACCAGCTGCAGGCAGCTCATTAGCTAACAAGTCTAAGAGGTACAGGACTAACTAGCCAGCTAGCAAGCTGGTTAGCAGGTAGCTCATTGGCTGTCAAGTTTAAGAGGTACAGGAAAATCCTGTTAAGCTTTGAAGTAGCTTATATTGTGCTTGTTTTAGAATTAGTCTGTGAAGCTGCCAGCAACGTTGTTACAAGATTATTGAGTTCAATATCAAGTAAACAACCAATTCACACATTTAGTGCAATTTAAATCAAATCAGATGCAAATATCTTTAGGTACTGACCCCATATGACACCAAGCACCAAAGATTGGTGGCTACGATACATTTTTTAATGGTTCAAATCTATAGTGACAAAACAAACAAACAAAAAAACAGTAAGAATAAAAAACGTGTTGTGTTCAACATTAATGTTGATGATGGTGAAGACCACAGAGGAAGCTTTGGTGAAATAAAAGGCAAAGTCAGCATCAGTTCCCTTCACACTGAGAGGTGGGAGGTCATTCACATACTGTCAAGTTCAAAGGTCAAAGCTATTTAAGTCTGGACTAAACAAACAACCTCTTATTGATCCTGCATTATTATCATTCTAAAACTGCAGAATATATAGGCCAGGGTTGTGTACGCTTGTGTGTGCGTGTGATATACTTGTTAAGCTGATTTAGTTTAAATGAAAGAGAGGAAAAAAAACAGCTCATGATCTGAATGTTCAGACTCTTTATAAACTCGTGCCTCTGGTCAAATCACATGGTTTTGATATTAGGTAGAATTTCTCAGCCCCAAGACGTCCACTTGAATGTCCACTGTTTGACCTTGTGAGACTCATGAAAACCGAGCATGCACTTAATTTAAAATCAGTGACGGTTAACAACGTAGCATATGTGATATGACATGCAAATCCTTTAACTGAGAAAAAAAAAAGTCGGCACAGCTAAACAAACACAATTTTGACCCAAAGTTAACCTTTGCTATCGGGCTGTGCCGTTTCCACTCCATTTACCTCCCATGGAGAGTCTGGCCCCAGCTACTGCCCCTCCCACATACATGTTGCCGCCTCAGGCTTCCATTTCCTCCACTCACGCTAATTTATCATCGAGCACAAAGAAAGAAACTGTCTTCTGGATTCAGGCTGTTAACAAAGAACTACAGAACAACTTCTACTGTAAAACATCAGATATGACTGGCTGCCTCCACCGGCTCAGATCTGATCACCTGCTGATTATTGATCTAATTTATGTCAGTGTTCATGCTGATGTTCTCTTATGTTTTACAAAACCAGACTAAAATCAACAGAACCTGCTTGCATGCTAATGCTAAGGTTGGCACGTTAGTTTTGTCAGTCTAAACTAAAGACACGTTGGACATCCCAGTGCTGGATGAGATGCTAGCTGAGATACAATGGATTCTGTCTTTAGTGAGAAAATAAAATAAAAAGTAACGCCAATCAAACATTCAGCTAGCTTAGCCCCGGCTTCAACTCCCTATGAACCAGAAAAAAATTAAGTGGACTTGTTATTGTGGACGTCGTAGGACAGTGAGCAAGGATATGGTGAATCATCTTTCAGTGATGACTAATCTGATTGGCTATTGAGAAGCATCAGGGTTTCCCGCAGCGCTTTACAATTAGGGACGCTGCCTTTACAACAAATGCCCCCCTGCCATGACTACATACCTCAGTGCCACATCCACGCATGAAAAAACTAGAGCTGAAGATCTTTGCCCAGGTTCGGGCTTAATTTTTATCATTTCACACGGGCTTCGGGGCAGTAAATGAACAGCCAGGTGATTGGTTGCGATTAGCACGAGACAGATGCTAAAATGTATAAATTACTCATTCTTGACTAAACAGCAAAAGAGCTGTGTGCATGCACACATTTGAATAATGTCAGGCTGTAATCGGGTTTGGGCTTTTAAAAAATTGTCAATCAGGCTACTCAATTAGGCTGAGGCCTATTTTTTAAGGCCAGCTCTAGCATAGACAGTAAAGCCTGATTTATGCTCGTCCGTATCTGTAGACATACAGAGCCGTCTGCGTCGTTGTGTAGCCCGTCTGACCCTTTCTCTTTGGGTTGACGTGCATCTCCCCAATTTTTGGGGAGGTTCACCCCCCACCCTGAGCATGATACATCAACATGATAGTATGCTAACCGGTTAGCCACTGTAGAGTCCGGTCTGTCAAGACAAAGTAGCGCTGCTCAGAGGGTGTATTATATTATCTTGTAAAACGGACAATGGCTAAACGTTTGGTGTAGGACCATTACCACCGTCACCACCACACAACCACAAAGATGATCAGCAACTTTAAACTGGGGGTGAACCGTATTGTTGTGTGCCGCCACAACTACAGCAAGCATGGTAGGTTCCAGTCTATAAACTGTAACAGATGCTCACAATAGCAAGAATGGGTAATATTTTAATTAAATATGTAAAATAACTGGGGGTTCATAGGGGGGTTTTATTTTTTTCCGTTGTGTTTCCTTTCTTTTACAATAACACTAACACCTTACCAACCCTGAAAACAATAATACAGCTCTGATTTTATGTACCATTACCTGCTGTGCTCCCTGAAAAATAAATTAGTTATTTCATGGGCTCTGACAGTGTTGACAATGGAATATTCCAAGATTATCTGATAAGAAGAACAAAGAAGAACAATAACAGCACTGCTAATGAGCATTAGAGCCAGCTCAGTGCAACACTCGTATCTGAGGCCTACAGGAGTAAGGGGGCACGCCGAATGCTTCCAGCACTGTGGATCCACGTCTGGAGCGTGACCTTTCCTGCACGGAGCCTCCCTCACTTCAGTCTGCTTCGATCTTGATTTCAATTCCCCACACAGCTTCTCTGTCTCTCTCTTATCTTTCCCCTCATCTCGATCAGACGTCGGGAACAGCGAGATGCCAGAAAAATATTCTTTTAAAAGACACTTTGTGAGCTTTACTGTACAAGATTGCCGGAACCCCCCTGAGGGGAGGAGCAAAGGCCTTGGCATCTCTGCGGCAGCTCATCCTGAGCGAGGAGTCCATCCGTCTAATGTAATCCCTGGACCATTTCCTGTTGAGGCCACTCCTGACGCCGGTCTTGGTGCCTTTTCATGTGTTTCACGAGAGTGCATGTGTATGTGCTGCTACTCTCTGTTCATGTATGTGCACGAGTGAGAATCTTCCCTGGAGGGTTGAAAGCTTGTTATAAAGTCTTTCTCTCATCTTTCGCTGTAGTATTTTTTTTTTTTTTGTCTTTTCTCTAATCCCCTAAAACAATACAAGCCTCCTGAGAGATGTTACTGAAAATAAGAGAGAGAGAGACTGCACAGGAACAGAACCAGCAAAACAGAGTGAGAACAAAGACTGCAGCAGTCAACATGCCATCACTCAAACATGTCAATGTGCACCGTTCTGTCCAAATTACAATTATTGACGTTGGATACAAGTTTCTCAGCCCAAAGGGCTGATTAATGAAATATGTCAGCAGGAATCCTCATCCAGTGTTGAATATGTTAGAGATTCCATCTTTACTGAGAAAATTTGGGAGTCGTTTTTGTTAGCCAAGCCTTCAGCTAGCTTAGTACCACTTCAATTCCTAACGAGTCAAAGAGACTCTAAGATTTCTTATTTTGGAAGGTGTGGGACCTGCTGGACATTACATTACATTAACCATGTGCAATAGTTTAATTCAATAATTTACTTTCTTAACCATTTAAGAAAGTAAATAATTATTAAAATGTAATTTCAATAACCATGACATGTGACCATATCTGTCTTCATGTTTAACAGTGCTGTATATGATGGAGCTTCAATTTCCCTGAGTGAATCTCCCAAAGGGGTCAATAAAGTTGTCTGTCTATCTGTCTATCTATCTATCTATCTATCTATCTATCTATCTATCTATCTATCTAGGCAGGTATAGTCAAATATCTATATCGTTTTACTGTTTATTCTGCCTACTCCTCTATTAAATCGAATTTGGCTACTTTAATTACAAGAAGTAGACAGTTAATACTGGGGTTGATGTTTCAGTCTTCCTGTCTTCATTCCAGACTTTAATATCTTTAGGTCCTTGGCCAGTTTTCACTAAAAGTCTGTTCAAAGCCCATTTTAGCCTACATTTATCCCACATTACTGACGTACACATCCACACAGTGGATTCCATTGTACTGCAAAAAGAGCCCCAGATCCACCTAAATGCGTTCTCCATTCATATTGTAACCGAATAATTACTTTAATCCAACAACTCAACCCAAGAGGCAATTCATTATAACAGCTGAATGCCCTTTTTATATACAATAAAAGCAGCCCCACGTGGCCTCATGTCTGACAAGCCCGATCTTTTCTTACAATGGCCTGGTCTTGACAGATAGAGCCACATTATAGATCGCAGAAAGGATAATGTAATGCCACCACTAAAAAATCCAACTTGCCATGCTTAGCTCCTCTACTTATCCTTTCCTAAAATACTTATCTATCAAAGTCAGTAGTTTGGAGGACCACATGAATAATCATAACAAGGTTGTAACAGTGGACCTGTGAATAGACTGGTTTTCATTTGATGGCGCTTTATGTCCCCTAACAACTCTTAAGTCTCATTTATTAGACCCATTCACAAAAACCCACTGACTATGGGACAAGGAAACCAGACATACATAAATGCTAACTTCATTTCCAGGACTAATTCCTGAAGAATTATATATCAAGTGTAGATTTCCTAAAATGTCACAATCTTTACAGTTTTCTTCATCATGGAAGTCTACAACACAATATCATCACAATATGAAATTACTGAATCACCCACTATCTTAATTTGGTCCATTTGCACATTAAGACTCGTCATCATGACATCACATGCGGAGGAGATGTATGTCACGGTAATCTACCCGGGTACTGGTGAGACATTTAATCAACAGACACTAACATCGTTGAATCCACAACAATAAAAGGGTTGATATAAGACCCAATCTAAAACATGAGCAGCATTAACAACTTCAGAAAACAGCTTTCCAGCTTTGGAAACATTTACATCAAGAAAGAGCTCAGGGCGAGGCGACTGATCCCGCCTCTTGCCTCAAGGAGAAACTGTTCCACTTTGTTCTCTTTGATGAAGGAATAAGCTTTAAGGCATTGTCTTCTACCACAGACCTAAGACTAAGTTTACATTTTCTATTAATAACTCTAGTATCCATCCATGCATTCAACATTAGCACTAAAACGAAGCAAAATTAGTTATGTAACAACACGTGAATCCAAAGGATGCTATGGTATTGTTCATATGGCCGTTAATGTATGTTGACTCAACCCTAATGTAAAAGCTGTCAGTGACGTGTCCATGGCTGATTGTCAGGTATTTTATTTTTTGTGTGGGAGATGTGTCTCCGGGTGTGGTGACAATAACTGAGTAGAAGCTGCATTAAAAGACCAGAACATTCCTGAAGAAATTAGTGCTGAGGAGAAACTGCAAAGTTCTTATATAACGCGCTGTGTCTGCGTGTTTTACATTGCAATCACTCAAGCATTATGTGCACTATTTTTATCCACCAGGTGGTAACTTCTCTCACTCTTTCTGACAGTTGATCTGCTAACCCATTAACCACCTAATTGTTTCAGAAGATGTCACACAATTCAGACAGCCTCTTGGAACTGTACGTCAAAACAATGACTCAGTACGGTGATTAAAGCAAACATGTTCCTAACTGAGAACATATGGTGAAGATTTTTAGCTGCATTGATTCAACTCAGTCTGCCTCGTGCTCAACATGTACAAAATGTACATTGGCAAATAGAATAAACAAGGTCAGTCATTAGCAGGTTAATTAAAAGGTCTCTCCCACTTCACTATAATACACTGATTGAGAAGACTTTCTCTGATTGACCCTCAGAGTCCGCCATTGTTGCTCCAGACAAGAGATGTGATGACATCAGTTTTGACATTGAAGGCACCAAATCAAGAGTCTGTAGGTATAATGTGGCAAATTGTCTGTGTCTTATCAGTGCTTCCACTAGTAACATAAAAAAAATCAATCAAAACAATCAATCATCAATATAATCCACCTTGGTGACTTGAAATGAGCATTCAGTTACAGAGTCCCAGGAGACATGAAGCTTAGTGAAAGTTCAGTCAGGAAGACTATCTTTGCACTAGAGCTGAAACAATTCATCGATTAACTCGAATAATTGGATTTAAAAAAAAATGATCAAGGCAATTTTTCCCAAATTGATGCATTGTTTAATTCACTGTGTCCAATTCCAATTGTCCATTTTGTCCAATTCGCTTGCATTTCACACAGACCGTTATTGCTGACACACTGCTTTTGTTAATCGGAGCAATACCACTGAAAATCGTCTGGGCAGCGTTGTGCAGTGTCGCTGAAATGCGACCAGCGAGAGGAACAAAGAAAACAGAAATCTTCGACCACATGCTGTGATGTATTTATTACTTTCTTAGAATGTGCGCTGTGATCTCCTTCACCGCCATGTTTGTTATTGTTTGAAACTTACGTCGGGGCTTGGAACTCTGAACCCTGCGCTGCCCTCTAGTGGATGTGTTGTTAACAACCATGGATACATGCCGAGTAAAAAAAAACTGCAAAAGCTCAGTTTATTTCTTATTTTTTAAGGACTGTAATTTTTAATTCATTTGTTTGAGATGGCACTGAAATGCACTTTTTTTACATTTTGATGAAAAAAAGCATAAAAGCTAATTGGTTGTTTACTTTCAGACTTGTGTTTTTTTGCCATTTTGCAGAGAGTTTTGTTTTTATTTTTATTACATTACACGATTAATCAATGGAAAAAAAAACATAGAATACTCGATGACAAAAACAGTCGATAGCTGCAGCACTACTTTGCACACACTCAGTCAGAACCACACACTTGGACATCACGCAACTGCTAGCTAGCCCTGTCTTTATCCAATCATCACCCAGCATGGTGGTTTTAACCAATCGGTCTCAAGCCGCAAAGATTTAAAAGCGTCATTTATCTCTGCTCTCAATCAGCTGTCATTTCAGCATCATGCATTGACCACCACCTCCCCTTCACCTCTTAACCTGGTTGTCAGTCTCCCTCCAGTCAAGCTACTGTTTTGAAGACCTCTTCATGGCCACACTCATCCTCTGACTCCTTCTCCACCACCACTAGTGTGTAGGACCCGGGGGGGTAATAGATCATCTAATCGAGATCAACTGTTCAATGCATCACCTCCACAGTTACCACATCCTTCCAAGTGCCAAGGATTCTTCTTGTGCTGTCAATAAATTTCATTTCAAAATTGCACGCTGTCTTGTTAGTCTCTCCTGATTGAAATAGCAGGAGCGGAAAGTGAGTAAGAGACAGGAAATAGAAACACCTGGGATTCAGTTCTCCACTTAGACCACAAAAAAACATCTCTAGCTGGAGTGCTAGATGTCCTGTCTGCAGGCAAACGTCCGAAACAAGTGTCAGGAAACTTGTAGTTGGGACTGCAAGAATAAAATCAGAACAAATGTAAAGAGGCCTTTAATCTCGAGCCAACGTGACAGGCTTTGTGTCCATGGCAACTATATGCACAAGCGATCATGTGTTCACAGGAGTTCAACAGGAGTTCTTCTACCCGATGTGATATGGTCTTTTGCCCAAATTGCTCCCTACTGGGAATTTCCACAAGGAAAAAGGCATCATATTCTGCCTGCAGCCAAACAACAATAATAGCAATCATATCACATTCATACACAATCAGTAGGAGACAGCATTTACGTTTTTTCATTTACAAGGCATTAGAATTGAAACTGGTATCTCTACATTAGTTTATTCAGGTCCAATATGATAGATTTGTCCTCAATTCCAGATTACCCAAAAATAAATTAGCTATACAAAAAATAGTCGATCATATTAGATGATTACTCCATCTGTGACAAACATGAGAAACACCCTAATTTCCACTTTAGAGATCAAAGTAAATCAAAGGCTATTTTTGGTGCCAAACCAATTTTTTTCAATCCACTCAGACTTGTAACCTGCTGAGTTGCTGGAGTCAACTCAGGCTGACACTGATCTGGGCAGGATGCAGTCACAGGACTGACAAATACATAGAAAGAAAGACCACTCACACCCACACAGATGGACAATTTAGAGTCCCCAATTATCCAAACCTGCATGTGTTTGAACTGTGATAAAAACCCACATGGGCAGCAGAACACAAGAAAGGCTGTCAGTTAGTTTTCTTCTTCTGCTGTGAGTGGACAGGAGCATCCCGCTAATAGGCTCAGTATTGACAACACAGACATACCACAACAGGTTTACAGAATCCTCTGCGAATTACCGTTGAAGCGTCGTCACTTTTCATCTCCGCCTTTTCACTTTTAGCGAGGGTATTTACCAACACCGTCGGTCTAGACCGGCACGGTCTCTAATTAAGAGCTTGTTTTAATTTAAGAATTAATCGAGAATGCTTTCAAGAGCAAAGTGAGCTCAGAAATGAGCGTGTGTTTTTCAGCCCAATCAAGCACTCTTCTTCCAGCTGAAAGGAAGGACATATTGCAGGAGAGGGTATTAAATGGCGCTGTCAGCAGTAAAATGAGCTCAAAAGAGTGAATAGGCCTTTATTCACAGCAGACAGTTTGACCTGTCATAGCAGAGAAGACACATGTGTAACTAATTACATTGAAGATGGCCCCGTTCTATTTAAGGATTTCTCGAACGCCGTGCCATTGAGCTGCCACCGATGTTATTAATCAACCTGTGCTTTTTCCTGCTGCACTCATGCCAAAAGGTTTGCTGTGAAAGAGCTCAATTTAAAATCCTAAACACACTAACAGGAAATCCCAATATGTGACTTCACTTATTTCAGGTGATTAAACCTCACAGCTAGGGGTGGGCAGTATAAACATATGCGGTATAAATTTGGCCAACGATAGCGATTTTGATTTTACCTGCCTGTCGCGATAGGTCATTACATCATCAAAATGCTTAACAGTTTGGAAAAATGGTTGCAAGCAGTGAGCGCATGGAGGAGGAGCTTGTGATGCAACGTCTTTAATATGGTCATGGATTTAACCCTTTCTTCCCTGATGCCCCTGGTGCCAGAGGGGGACAGAGTTGGTCACATCCGATTTCAAGGCGTGTAACCACAGCTGTGCTGCGTAAACACTGGTATGTGGCTCTGGTGTGTATCTTTTAGAATCCGTCAGAATCTCAGCTAAAAGCTCATATAAACCATTTCTACAACCACCAAACACAGCTAAAACTACAAATAATTAAAAGAGCAAGCAAATAAACCAGGACACCCCCCCTCCACACGGAGCTTTGTAAACAAACAGGTGATGTCTCCGCTGAGAGCGGCGGTCTCGTATTCTAAAACGATAAGTTTTAGCAAGATCTGACTAAAATTGACTGAATTATAAATGGTAATTGGTTGAATTTATGTAAATGCAGCTTCTACTTTTATACTCTTTTTTATACTCTTCTAAACTTTATTGAAGTAACATTCTTGACTATTTTATGTTAGTTAACAGTTTAGAAAACCACTTCCTGTTAGAATGCCTTTACTATGGACATATGGTACCCATTCAGAAACAGTTACGTTGAAATTTACATACCAAAGTATAGTGCAATATATACCGTCTTCCATCTATGGTTCAAATTATACCGCAATATAAATTTTATTGCCCATCCCTACTCAGAGCCTCCTTCACTAGTAGGATTGATACTCATTCCTTTCCCTGAGCTAAAGATAGCACACGGGTGTGGCCCACGCAAGATGAAAGGAAGTTTAACAGCTGTTCAGACAAATTTTTCAATTTTCCATATTAAGGAGTAAATAACAACAAAATTGAAGTGCTACTTTGCTAAACTGCTTGTGGTTCACATGTGTCTTCAATGGTCATCAAAAATCATCTACAGATGTTTGCCCTCATTCACTAACAACGCTCCTACGTGTCTCTTCTGTGTATAAGCTTTTCAGAGAAATTAACACCTGAGCATACAGTGAGACGAGAGCTGCCAAAACTGACGGAAACCATCTCTGGGAAAACATGATATGTAGTTTGGCTCATGTCCCTTGTGCTAACATGAAGGGGACATGATTTATGACCTGTACCTCAGTTGGCCATCAGGGGGCGATCAACATGTTTTGACTAGATGTCCATCTTTACGAACAGTCTATGAAACCAAATCATGTGATGATTATTGTATGATTTGTTATTATTTTTAATCTATTTTGTGTATTTTTTTTGATACATGTCCATCATTTTGATAAGACAGAGGTCTCAGAAACGTACGTATTAAGTGTATTTTTTTCAGCGTGTTTGTACATTATATAAGCCAAAAATAATAAAATAAAATAAATCAATGATGAAATAATCAGCATATTATTATATAATCAAATAATAGCTATCGTCAACCCTACATTAATTAAGTGACAATATATATATATATATATTACCAGTTTTCCCCATATGCTGTAAATTGATGATGGTGGGTGTGATGGTCTGTCAGTGAGTGTGCTCAGTGTTTGTCAGTGCAGGCTAACAGCACACAGCCCCTCCCCCTCTGTCTACATGTGAGTGAGGTAAGCAGGCCGTGGGAGCTCAGGGACTGGGGCAGTGGCTGCCTCCGCAGACCCTATTATATATGTTATGTAACACTGATTTCCCTCACACTGAGGAAGGCGGGGAGGAGAAGGGAGAGAGAGAGAGGGTAGGGGGGTGGGACTGGTTGTCTTTCCTGTCTCACCCCCTTCCTCCTCATCTCCCCCACCCCTTCCCCACTCTCTATACATTAAGCCTCAGCCTACCTCGGAAAACCAGGCCACTGCCTCGAAGCTACGAGCTATGGGAATGAGGTGGTGGTGGTGGGGGGTGTTAGGGATAGACGTCAAAAGAGGTCATGTCTGGCTGCTGGCAGAGATTATGCTTTGTATGTGTTATACGTACGCTATTCTTACATGGACCATCTTTGGCTTGTGATTCCTTCCCATCTGGGTTATTTATTACTTTACGGTAATATATAATTTTTTATTGTATATAATGTCAGTGACATCCCGACAGATGCAATATACATCCTTAACATATATTAATTGCAATAGTAGCTTCCGATTTGGCTTCATCCAATATATTATCCATAAATTACAACTACACCCACTCAATCGTTTCCTCACTTCTAAACAAGTAGCTCTGAAGGAAGCACTGAAACAAACTGATATGAGAAATCTTGGAACAGTAGCTGGGAATTATTAAAAAAAAAAAAAAAAAAAACTGCCAGACTGACTCCAACAATGACAACTGGGTTAGTGGCGGAAAACTCATGTAAACAACCTGAGCTATGAGAGAGAGAAAGAAAAAAGCGTCTGCGTAAATTATACCGGCCTGATTCCCGCGCTCCAGGGGACAATATTATTTTTGGTTTCAGAAGATTTTAAACAAAAATTACAAAATGCCTATTTTTTTTTTCTTCCAACAATTATGTTACAATGTGAATGTGTTGAGTGTGTGTGTGAGGCAGTAGAACCTTTAACATTAACATCAAAGTATAGTCACTCCTAGCTCAACCTCAACCCCTGCACACTGCAACCTCAATTGTAACAACCTCACATTGACCTCATTGTGGATGGAAACAATGATAATATTAAAGTCCTGCTAACACACACACACACATAGAGACACACATACGCAGTCACACAGTGCATGATATCATACCCCTACACCTCTGTCTCTCTCCCTATAGACTGCTAACCACATTTAAGATTTCACGCCGCCCTGTAGCAAATGCAGTCACACTTTGCAACACTTTCTGAACCCTACAGAGCTACTTGGACGTGTCACAGCAAAGGAATGCGAACTGTGGCTGCGCTGTAAACAACATACAGGGAGGGGACACGTATACGTACAGTCTATAAGCTGCCTATATGCTGCCTACACCTTGGCACACCGCCCTCTCTCCCTCCCTCTCCCTCTCAATCTATGTATCTATGTACCTACATGGTGTCATCTCTTACATGTCCCGTTGGCTGTGCGGCCTGTCAGAGAGAAAGAGGAGGGGGGCACAGTGTGAGTGAACAGGTTTCTAGTTGCAATGATTGTACACGTCCAACTTTAACCGTGCACCGCGGAGCCCCTGCATGACCCTGGGTCCGTCAGCGCAGCAGCACTGGATAGAGGTAGAGAGGAAGCACATGGCAGGCATGTAGGTCACTTAGGTCTCTAACAGTTTAGGGGACGTGTTTAAGAGCTACAGTGGGTTGTACACGCTTCATTTCCTGGCGTTATAACCTATATGTACAGCGGAGTAATGAGGCCGGCGCAGCGGCCGGGTTGACGCGAGGACAGCGCTCACCTTGCGCCGCCGTCCCCTTCTGAGCAGCCCCCCTCTCTCTCTCTCTGGTTCCTCCAGCGGGACTAGGATACACTGACAAACTCAACACCGCTCGACCTCTGATAATAACACACTCCCTGTGTAGCGTCAACGCGAAGCCCGTGAACTTGAACCAGTAGCAAGAAGAAGAAGCGGGGGGAAAAGCGCAGCAAACACAGGAGGAAGAAGAAGAAACATAGAGAAAAGAGAAAAGCGAGTCCAGTTACCGTCTCAAACGGCGCAGCTTATGAAGCCTCTCCCGGCGGCAGCTCCCCCTGTTTGCTTCCTTTTCAATCCGCTTTCAGGTGTGTAAAGACCGGAGCGCCGTTTTTTCCCTGAACTGCCAAAGCCATGGCCACGGTCCGCAGGGGGAACTCTACAGCGTTTATTAGCTTCCACAGCTCGGTCCTCCCCCTCCTTGCCTGTACAGTACGGGTGAATGCGGGTCAGGAGGAGCTGAGCTGCCGCGGGGTTAGCGTCACCAGGCTCCACAGCGCCCTCTACCGGCCGGAGTGGAGGTACTGCAACAAGGAGAGAGAGGCAGAGGGGAGGGGGTTGCATAATCCCGAGAACCGGAGGAATTAAAGGGGAATGTAATTCAAAAAATAGAACTGACATGACATCACGCGATAAATATAATTCAAAAAAACAAACAAACAAGTGATTACTTAAAAACATGAAAATACAAGTCATATAGGGCTTTGCAGTCAATGTCCTTTTAAGGTTCATATCCTGTTCTAATTTTCTGTTTGATTTGGAAAAAAAACAAGTAAACTCAGAGATAATATGAAATTATTTTATTATTAATTTTGGATACAAATATTTTAAGCATATCAAAGTGTGCAAAATTGGTATTTATTATTCTAATATCTTTAATGTTGTGATATATGAAGACACTGAAGAGGAAATGTAGTTTCTTATTGTTATAGTTTGATTTTTGCCCCAATTGTACCATCAAAAGATTATATTTTCAGTATATTTACCCGTCACTCTGGAAATGTGGCATATCTCTAATATGCCACATTTTAATATGGTGCATTAAGACAAAAACATATAGTCACGAACAACCAAAATAGCCCCAGTATTCTCACTGTTAATGTGTTTGGAAACAATTGAATCTGTACGTCCCTCTGCTTCAGTTCATTTTAGGTGCAGAAGCTAAAACTGTATATCTGTCTATGCACTATCTACACCTTATCCGCATCATGTAAACATTACAGTCCATTCAAGTTGACAGGCCACTAGACTTATCACAGAGCTGATATATAGAAACAATCAGATATTCACACCTACGGGCATTTTAATTACCAATTAACCCAACCTGCATGTCTGTCGACTGTGGGAGGAAGGTGGGATACCTGGAGAAAACCCACGCAGATTATCATGTTCAATCCTAGAGCCAAGAGCGGGTTTGAAATAACAACTCTATGCTAATGACTAGAAAAATCCGTTTGTCTGTATTTGTGTTTGTGTGTGTGGGCGTGGACATGTCTTGCTGTGTTACATTTACATTTACTCTTCTGGCTGAAGCTTTTATTCAAAGCAACTTACAAGCAAGTAACAATACTTCAGTACAATAGGAGACCCTGACGTTAAATTAATCTGTCCAATAAACTAAGTGCTAGCAGATCAGGCAGAGAAGTGTACAGTAAGAGCTAGTTGGACACGTTAGGGTGTTAGAAAGGGCAAAGTGCTCTCTTTTAGCAAAGTTGATCTCATCAACATTGTAATCAGGACATTTCACCTGGTTGCCATAACCACCAACAATTGTTTAAAGGTCCAGATTTGATTTTGAAGTTCATGTTAAAATTAGGTTTAGAGTAAGGCATGTGGTTACAGCAATTTTACAGCACCTTTCACACACTCATTCCTCTATTTAGGGTCCAATATCTTCTTAAAGGAAGGAAATCTGTAGGATCAATAAGTGGACATCAGAAGACAATCAGAGGACAACACACTGTATCTCCTGAGCCATGGTCATGGGCTAAGGTTGAGGTAAAGTGCTAGTTATGTCAGCAAGTGTCGTCAAGACTACAGTAGTGTTGTGTCCAAACCAAAATGAAAAACAAACTTTTTCACTCAGTGCATTTATATACAAACTCCAGGCAAATTTAGGCAACACAAACAAATGCAAGGTTGTCACTAATGCTTATCGGCAAGACTCACACCTGGAGTTGTACAATACCACTTCTATATAGAGACAGTTTGGACAAAATGGTAGAGATGGAGTAGGACTCTCAGGTAAGTTCTGAATATATGGATCTATTACTTGATTCCAGGTTGTGGTTACGGTAACGGTGTTAGCTTTCCGTAAAGAGGACTCCCATTGGCTGACAAGGGTAAATATTTGTAGATTATGAAATACTCTGGTGATCATACTGACACGAGTAAGATGAGGCGAGAACTGATTTACATAGCATTTGATCTGAATAAACTTTAAGACTAACATATGACAATATTAGTCTCAAGGTTTGTTCAGATCTTTTCTGTGTTTTACTTTCTGTGTTCACTGGAAGCTCCAAATTGTGTGAATTAGTCCAATTCTCATGTAAATTAGAGTTGGCTGTTACGCCTAAGTGTTAAAGTCGTGAAACTTTACCTGTGTGAAAACCGTGGTCTAGAATTAAACACTGTACATTCATCATTCCAGATAATGAAGCTCAAACATAAAATGTGAAGCAAAATCCATTGTGATTGAAGAGGGACTTTTCAATTTCAAGTGTTGGGAATAATGCAGCAGTATCTCACATTATACTCTTTAATGATGTCTTTCAATAGTATGAATCAAACACATTACACAAGGTTGGAAGAACCTGGGGGCCAGAGCATCATAAGTGCCCATTCTGGATCACAATGGCACAAAGAGAGGCTGGAAATTTTCATATAGGCTACCATGCTTTTGTGATCTGAAGAAGACGAGTCTCCAGAGAAACCCATTCTTGCATACAAGGCATAATGTGATGTATAAAGTGAGTGTTGTACAGTGACCCTGGGCACTGACTTCCATTATAAACTGCTAACTCAGAGACTTTTATGAGTGCTAGAAAAGAAAAAAAAATCTATCCCCAAGGCTCTTGTAGCAGAGTTTTGTGTTAGCCCTAGGCCAAGCAGCAAATGTGAAAAGAGTTTGAGGGACTAAATTTGAGACGGCAAGAACTGAGGTTTGTGGACTCATCTTTGTGACTGGGACCCAAGGACATTGAAGTCATTATACTGAAGTATCCCTTTGAACTATAATTTGCTGTATTTAAAAGAGGTTTCCAGTTTTGTACTTTTGTTTTGATACAGTCACTCTTGAAACTTAACTTAACTAGATAGATTAGAGTAGATAGCGATGTAAGGTTTCATGTCAGTCAAACTGTAGCTACATAAAAAGCAAAGGTTTATCTTTCTTTTCATTTTTCTGTGAAGCCACGCTCCATTTCCAAGAATGCAGTTCCCTTAAGGCATCCTGGCACAATTACATTTTTTATTACCTCTGTCAAGGAGCTTATGTTTTCATCTATGTCTGTTCTTTATATGAAAAAAAAAACATTGAACCAAACTAGGGATGTAAGGAAGAAGACATTACATTTAGGTCAAAGGGTTGCATCCATGAATGTTTTTATCATTTTCTTCAGCATTGCCAGATAGGACATGTTTAAAAAATGTTCATATATTTCTCAGGAAGTAATGTTTCCTCTAGTAGAAAATTACACATTTATGGTGTTGAGGTAGACATATGTGGGAGTGTTTGGCCTTGTTGTCATTATTATGTTGTATGAAGCATCTTGCAGTTCGACATTCAGATATAGTAGATGTATTGTAGCTCTTTTACCAAGAATCTCCTCAATTTAATGCACAATCTCACTACAACAGTGTTGATTCCATGCAAAGACAGCACTAATTATTATTATTATTATTATTATTATTATTATTATTATTATTATCTCTTGACAGTAAGAAGGTCCTGGCTTTGACTCCTGGGTCAACTGTGAAAGCAGGATAGAAAATGAATGGATGAAGTTGATAAAGAACAAACTCTTCTTGACTGTTAAACAATAAACAAAAAAACAGGATGATAAATTACTTCTTCCAGCTTTACGACAGTACGACTGAGGTTATCATACATGGCCCTTATAAATCCATAATTTCTTTTCCCAGCAGCTTAGGCTACCTCACCTCTTATGTTAAGCAACATGCAAAAAATCAGAAAGCGGCTATAGGACTGCTGACTGGAAACAAAAAGTGTTCTGGCCTCTCTTCACTGGTTCCCTGTTCATTTTAGAATTCAATTCAAGATTTTACTGTTGGTTTTTACGGCTTCTTAATGGACAGGTTCCAATTTAAATAACTGATCTCATTCATGTTCACTTATCCTCCAGGTCTCTTAGATCTAGTAATAAAGTTCTGTTACAGCACCTTGGACAGTGAAAACTGTGTGTAAATAAACTTTATAAATCAACTTTAACTTAGTACTTTGCTATAAATAAATGAGACAGGACAAAAAGCTGCCAAGGTCTTTTTTTTTTTTTTTTTTTTTTTTTTGTGCATCCGTGTTTTTTTTTATTGCAATAATACATCTGCATGTTGATATATATTTACATCCACACACACACAACACGCTTAACACACATCAGCGATGGTCAAAATGGAACAATAACTTTGTACAATAAGCACTGAACACATGACATGAGAAAAAAACCTCACAAATTAACCACCGACTGTCTAAACCTGATTCAGACACACGCACACACACACACACACACACACACACACACACACACTTACATTCAAACAGCACTTTCAGCCATACACACACACTTTTGCATACACACAGGACACATGCAGCATTTAGTTCCCCACACATGCACAGGAGTGGACACAAGGTCAAGTTCCCACGAAGAACCGCTGAGATAAGTACTAAAGTTATTTTACTTTTGTTTTTTTTTGTTTTTTTGTTTTTTGTTTTGTTTCTATATATTTTGGAGTCAATGTTAAAAGTGCAGATGTTTTTACTTTTTTTTTTTATTTTCTAAATTTCTTTAACACTGATTATGCCATAGCTACACTAGCTAGACTGAACTGTACTGTACGCCAACACAGACAGACAGGCCAACAACCCGACACTTACTTTCACTATTACAGAAACCTGGTAAAGTCAACACCTCTGGAGCAATATGGAAGAAGAATCATACTGATAAAGTACCAAATAGACTTGTGACGGGTCATTTAAATAATTTTCATGATATACTTCGTTTTTGTCTATATATACTATTTACAGAACATGAACATACTGTATATTTAAAGGGATTACATTTACACATGGAACAGCGTCTTCTGTTTTACAGCCACTACATATTCACTAAAAGCCTCTCATAGATTCTTAATATGCACATGGCTTTGGGATTTGTGTCACTTTTACATGTATTCTGTTTATACTGCTTGTGTTTTGTGAGGATACATACCAGAACCAACAATAACTACCTTTAGCTTGACAAGAGATATGCAACAAGTACGTCAAATACTATAGCTAAAAACAAACATGGTCTCTTTATTACTACTTTTTTTTTTGTTATTTTTTTTTTTTTATGCGCGATGCACAAAACAGCACTTTTTATTAAAACAATCATCTATTGTAGTTTTGTTTCTTTACAGATAACAGATTTGTAACAGTATTCAGTAGTTTTGCTGTGATATGGATAGAAGGAAGGTCATACAGTGACACCGCCTATGGAAACATGCTGAGATAAAGAGGATTTGTAGGTTTCTCTTTCTTAAACCAGGTGTGGATTATTGATTGTTGGATGGATCAGGACGCAGATCTCCTCTTCTTCTCCTCCTCCTCCTGCTCCTCATTTTGTCCCATTGGTGGCTTGTTGATGGCAAAATGACCAATTCACTCTTCTCTACTCATAGAAGCTGCGGTCACTATAAAAAGAAAGAAGAAGAAAGGTAAAAGTTGTTTCAGAGTTCTGTGGGGTGTGCTGTGTGTTTAAGAAGTACTCAGTGTACTCACACAACACCAGCACAATGCTGGGCCGTGTCCTGAGTTACACAAAATGCGACGAGCACGTTTTAACAGCCTAAGACACAAGAAGAGAGCCAACGCAAGGAAACATCAATATTTGTGCTCTTGGTTCCTCAGCATTTATGATTTGTTGCTGGGACACAGGTTCAGAAGCGTTTTGAATCAGAAGCCAGATGTGGACACATCTTTTAAAAAAGGAGGACACATTTATTCATTATTAATAATTACACTGTTTGCTCTGTGTATTAAACGAATGCCAACCCTCTGGTTTTGTTCCTGTTGTTGTTATGTCTTGGTCATAAATTTCCAACAGGAATGGCTAGGATTGAGTTACACCAGCTATTTGCAAAGTACAGTTGTGTTGGCAGAGTGCTTTCCAAGTTGTCTTTGGTAATTTACTAAATTAGGGCGTAGCCACATAATTGGATTGATGGTAAGGAGGGAAAAGACTCTTACATTAACCCTTACAGCTTATGAGCACTGGTCCTTATAAGGATGGTTGTTATTGCACCCAAAAGTCTTGAAGTGTCTCAAAGTGTCACTTTAGATAAATCAAACATAGTGTACAAGACTTTCTATGATAAAAAAAAAAAAAAATCAATAAAAATAAAACATTGTTTTTACTAATGAAAGGAATTTTGCTGAATGCTAATCAAAGGGATGTGAAGATGGAGGGACAATGGGAAGACTAAAGACATTATCAGCCAGACCGTTTAACTTAACATACTTTTTCTGTTAAAAGCTAACTTGACTCTGACTCACTAGTTTTGCTATGTTTCTAAGTTGTTCTATGTCAATATGACACATAATATGACACATAACATTATACTAACTAGGCTGTAGGCATTTGGTTGACTGAGGGCTAATAGTCACAGCAGAAATTTAGTTGACCTGATCATTTATTTTGATCATTTTACTTTATAAGTATCACAACTGTGCCATGGTAATATCTGTCTAATCAACTGACTAACATTAGCTGACAGCTTTGAGATGATCACCAGGTAAAAAGTTATTTAATCTTGCTTCTAGCTTTGACATGGATAAAGAGTTGTATCTTCATCTAAAATATACTACACATACTAAAACACAACAAAGGTCGGTTATTTGAATCTGGTTGAGGAAAAAAATGTCAACAACTACATCTTGAGCTAATAGCTAACTACCGGCTAAAGGTTTTGTTTCTCTAACTTTCAGGTACTACAGGCTCATTACTTCGTAGTTGACCTTACCAGTGTACAGTGAGAGCGATGGACACCTTAAATTCTGATTTGATCTCCTTCATTCAACCTGGTGATTGCAAAATAAAACCATTAAGGTCAGGAGTTGATTGAAAAAATGTCACTGACTGTTCACATTTTTTCTGCACTGTTTGGAAATGAGAACATCCACTCTGTGTCTTTTGTGTCAGTACTGAGCCTTGTTCCAAGTAGACTCTGTCAGTTTCTTTGAATAATTCATAAGAAAACACAATGAAAGGGAAACAGAGAAACATAAAAAGGAAATGAGTTGAAAATAAAAGCGTTTGAGTGGATGGTGGTCGTCTGGGGGTGATGAAAGCGAAATGAGAGTTAATTAGTTAATGCAGAGCGGTTGTACTCACGCCCCCTCATCTCTGAGCAGAGACAGGAACTTGGTCACTCTGTAATCCTGGTCCATCTAGAAACAGAAGAAGAAAACAGGAACGTTGAACAGTCTGTTCATGGTAACAAGACACATTTGTTCATTATTCCAATAGGAGAAAGTCATTATGAAGCCAGAGGCTACAGCTGGTACAAACTAACTAAGTCCAAACTAACACACAGCCCGCAGCTAACAAACTCCACCAGCATATGTATGGCTCAGTTATCATGTTGGTTTAATCTGCAGGTGTAAAAACAGTTTTAAGGGAAGTTATGCTGAGTATTCCTGATCTGGGTTCAGGAATTTCTTAAAGTTTTTACTAAGCTAACCAGTAGCTGGAAGTAGCTTTGTATTTACCAGAGTAAATTAGCATATTTCCTGAAATGTCAAACTTTAAGAATCATTTAAGAATTACAACCACTATACAACTATCTATAACATTTTCTTAGCCCTAGCAGCAGCAGACCTCAACAGTGAGCCACATTAAAGCCCACGTATGTCACTGTGATCACCACTTTGCGCATTTAAGTTCTTTGTACCTGCAGTGACATCTCAATGAGCACAAGCAGCTTCTTGATGCCGATCCAGACTCGCTTTCCTTTGAGCTGCTGGGCGATGCTGGCCCGCTCTTTATCTGTGAAGCTTCCCAGTAGCTACGAAAAAAAAAAAAAGAAAGGTAAAGATAATATACCTCCAATACATACCTCCGGCCAAAAGACAAAATAAAGAAAATAAAGAGAGACAGTGAAAACATCCTCTCAATATTTATGCTATTGCTACTTTATATCATCTCATTATGTTTTGTGTATATGATATATTTATTGAATATATTATATCTTAGATTTAATATTTAATACATTGTCCTCTTACACACTGAGGTTTTATGTGTTATGTGTACATGTATAATTCACACGTATCTGTGTGTCTTTCAGTGCACAATCATGAGCAACTTTGTGTTTTATTTACTCAGAATAAACACCTATAATTGCGTGCATGTATAAGTATGCGTTTGTACCTCTAAGGCATCGACTAGCTGTTCCCCAGTGGAGATGTTGGGAATGTGGATGGTGGTGCTGAAGGCATCCAACATCTCCATCTCCTGCAGAACGTCCTTCCTGCTGGTGGTACCGATGATGAGTAGCTTCCGACCCTATGCACATGACAAAGTCCCCAGTCATTGTCCATGAAGGCTAAAGATTACATATAGTATAAGTGTATACACATGAGGATTGTTTAGTTTGAAATAATAGCTCATTAAAAAGACACTGATTTGCTTTCTTTTTGCCTGCTCAGTATGAAACTGTCACCAGCAGCTGGGTGGCATGGTTTAGCTTAGTGTTGGATGAAGACAACTAAGCTCACTCAGTCTGCTAACACCTTTAATGTTCACTAAAAGACCATACATAACTTCACCTCCTTCCTGATACTTACACCTGTGTTTTCTTGTATGGATTAAATAAATAAGATAAAGCGTGCTTAATTGTTAGCTTCAGAGGTTCTTGCATTTGGACACAAACCTAGTTAGCTGCTTCCCCCTGTTTGGAAACTACAGTAATCAGCTCCTTGCTTTAGTATCATGTTTGCAGTATATAGATGAGACTGTTATTGAACTCTCTACAAAACGTTAGAAATTCTTTTTCTGAAATCATCAAACTGTTGCTTCAAACTCTCAATGGATCCCTTGAAGGGACCAAAACCAACAATCAGTCAATGATTAGTCTGTCTAACAATACTTCTGAATTTGTTGTACTTGTGATTTTGCGCAAAATAACTGGTGACTATTGCAGTAGCACATTAAATGTGTGTTCATTCAATGTGCTACTGCAATAGTCACCAGTTGTTTTGCGCATGAACCTCAAACAGCAAACTTTCTGTTTAACATGGTTTTTCCTTAATTTTAAGGACAGATACAAACTCGAGTCTTGTTAGTAGAGTAAATATATCATAATGCCTGGTCTTTTCATTAGTTTTGATGACAATAGATGTAATCACAATATATCTAAGTTTCTATAGGTGTCTGATGAGCTCTGAACCTTGGGTGGAGCTTTCTTCAGCAGCACCAGCAGGGCCTGAAGGACCAAGTTGGAGAAGCGAGGACCAATGGGGACGTAGTCCAGCAGACGCTCAATATCATCCACCACCACACAGCTGAGCTGAGATTTATAGGCATCATCAAAGACCTGAAACAGAGAGAAAGAGGGAAGAATGAAGAAAAGAGAACATTAATAAATGAAAAACTCACTCACAGTGAGTGAGTGGTGAAAGGACTCAATAAGCCATTGTTCTAAATGCGAATGTCCCATTGTTTTGCTGGAACAGACGATTGCACTGACCTTTTTGATAGCCTGGCACTTGGATATCTCTGAGTGTCCAATCATCTTGTCTGGAGAACAGATCTTAATGAATGGGAACTGTGAGTCCTCTGCAATCTTAGCTGCCAGGGCTGTCTTTCCACTGTGGGGTGGACCTGTTTGTGTGTGGAGATAAAAGGATAGGTACAATTTACAGACTGTATGTGTTTGTATGTGTGAGGCCATTTAGCGTGGCGAAAGCTGTCAATGTCACTCAATTTAAATTCAATTCGAAATATGTGGACAAAAAAAAAGCTTGTTTCAGTCAAACATTTCCCAGTTTATGCATAGATCGCATGCATGTGTCTGATTTCTTACCCTCCAATAAGACGGCCACCAGTGGTGTGCGATCACTGTTCTTGGTCTGCTGTACCAGCAACTCTCCATCATCCAGAACGTGGGTGACAGGGTCGCCCCATTTGATGATGCCATTCATGATGTAGCTGGAATAATCCTCCTGGTTTGTACCAAAAGCCTGAAAATGAGGGGAGAAAAAGGGAGTGTGTATGGTCATTTTCTGTCATATTACAAGCTTATGTTGTATTCTTCATCAAGATACATAAAGTCATACAGGTTTAATGTCGTTGTTGAGGGATCCCATGAAGTCAGCTCTGGTGACCTGCAGCTTCTCTGCTCTCTCCATGTCCACCTCCACTGTAGATGTTGCCTGGGGAAGAAATACACACATACAACTGCATCAAAACACAGTTCAATAACTCTGTAAATCCAACTGGATATGTTAATTATGAGTAGTCTGGCCATAGTTATGTTCAAGAGTATAAATGACATTGGTACAGGGCTCATTTTTGCCTCAGGTCCTTAGCTTTTCCTTCCATTACAAAGGGACCAACACAACTGAATGACCAAAATATTTACTGATGCTAATAAACAACTAATTTTCACTTATATTATTTTGTTTTTTCAATGGACTTTACATATTTTGAAATAATGCCACCTCTATGGCAAATGCCATAATTTAGTTTATTTTTAAATCAGTGGACAAATCTCCATAGAAACTGATTGAACTTATATTGAAACTTGACTGTAATGTAAGCTCTGTGTATATGAGAGTGCCAAGTGACCTTGATATGTCGGTTCATGGCGGTGGACTGGGCAGCCCTGACCAGACCCTCCAGTTCTGCACCGCTGTAATTCTTGGTCTCGCTTGCCAGCTCCTTGATGTTGACATCAGTAGCGAGCAGATTAAAGTTTCGCATTTTGTTGGTATGAATGGTCAGGATCTGGACACGGCCCTTCTCATCAGGCAGACCTGGAAGTCAAGGAAACAATGGAGAGGGGTTAGTTGTGAGATTAATTAATGGAAAGCATGTGGAAACAAATTCTGCTGCAAAGTCTGTCCATTTAGGCATCTTCAACTAAAAGACGTTTTTCATAATTATGGAAAAGTGATAGGGTCAGGGTCAGACAAGTCAGTTGATTTAAAATAATACTGCAAGCTGTGGTCTTTGATGAAGGCATTATCATAAACTCAGCTGGAGTCTACAAGCTAGATAACTTTGTTTGTGAAAGCTGATGTTAGCTTGCTGGCCACATGGTTTAGCTACTGTTACAGGAGTTACTAAGCTAATGTTAGAGCAGGATGCAGAACAACACATAGATGAGTCACTTGGCTATTCTGCTGAATACAGTTAGCTTTAGAGAGATAGCTAACTGACTAAAACTAGTTCTTATTGGAATCGTATAAAGCTGATGAAGATTTAAAAAATATATCTACTTATATCATACTTATATCAACCATAGATTCACTTTTTTTATTGAATAAATTGTTTTGTGTGACCCCTGATTTAATGGCAAATGCTGATCATATGCATACGATATTATGAATATGAATATATGTTCATATATTCCAAAGCTATGGGTAAGTAATATGTGAAACATTAAGAGTGTGCACATTAACATGTGTAACCTAAAAACAGAAAAAAAGAAGTAGCTGAACAAAGAAAGAATAAGAGGAACACACACCGATTTCCATCTTGACCTCAAACCTGCCAGGCCTCATCAGGGCGTCATCGATCAGGTCAGGTCTGTTGGTCATACCTGGAGAGAGAGGGAGAAAATTAACAAATACAGACTGAGAAATCATAATTTGTCAGATATGACTGTGGGCATGTTTAACAGATCTCTGTTTCTCTGATCTTGTGTCAGTATCATAAAACTGCTGGGGAGGATAAATGTGTGAAGTTCAGTTCCTTCTGATGCTGCGTACCAATGACCAGGATGTTGTTGAGCTGCTCCACGCCGTCGATCTTCGACAGCAGCTGGTTGACCACCGTGTCGTGCACGCCCGTGCTGCTGGCACCTGTTCCTCTCTGCTTGCAAATGGCGTCCAACTCATCGAAGATGATGATATGGAGACCGCTGTTGGCTCCCAGCTGAAGACAGAGTTGAATTTAAGAATTTTAAAAAAATGTATAATAAACATATAATAAAGCAGGGCATTCAGCTTCCCTCACCCTCTTTTGCTCCTCTTCTGCATCAGCGAACAGTTTACGGATGTTGGCCTCAGACTCTCCCACGTATTTATTAAGGATCTCTGGGCCGTTGACAACCTTTGGTTCACGGGCGTTGAGCATTTTTCCAATCTGCCTGGCCATCAGTGTTTTACCACAACCTGGAGGCCCGAACAGCAGGATACCCTTCACGTGCTTACACCCTGGAACAAAGAAAATGAGGAGGAAAAAAAGATGAGAAAAAAGAACAATGAAGGGAAAAAAACACAAAGTAGAGGAATGAAGAGTTCAAAACAAGAGGTGGCCGCAGAGAAAAGATGATTATTACATGTTATGTACAAATATAAACTAGCTTTATGTCCTCAGAGCCTGAGGGAGATCAAATAAAGTGAATTATAAAACCAATAAAAAAAATACATTATTGTTTCTGTTAGTGTGTGTGAAAGCTGCTTTTATTGTGACTAACTCTGTTTCCTCCACTGAATTACTGTATATTACATTTTGCTGCTACAGGGAATACACTGTAAACTAAATTACTTGTAGGGTTAAGTAAATCAAACAATGTTTAATACATGAAGAAGAATGCGTTTTTTCTTTTTTTAATCATACTTGAGCTCGTATATTTTAAATGAAAAAGCCTGCATTGGATATAGTTTATCACTTAAATCTCAAAACAATCCAATAAAAAAATAATGGATATGGAGTAAGACTTAACACAAATAATATTCTCACCCATCTGCTCCACAATGTCTGGAGGGAAAACTCGAGAAGCAAAGGCTCTGCGGAAAATGTCAGAGAATTCCTTGTCCAAACCTCCGATTCCCATCTTCTCAAAGTTCCAGTCTGGGTTGATTATTGTCTGTCGCGCCTCCTTGGTCTTTGCTTTACCTAAAGTTAAATAAAGGAAGAGAACAATTGAGCCTGTCAATCTCATATGTTAAAGCCAGTGGCTTGCATAGGGATAAAGTCAGATACGGTATGTGTAAATGGTTAAGAGAAAGACCTGTCAGTCAGTGATAAACTGAAAAACAGTGAGACAAAGAGTTTGGTCTAAAAAACCCTCTGTTGAGATTTCCAAGATGGTTTGAAAATGATATGATGTATTGTAATTTATATGCTCTTACTGCCACCTTGTGGAGCAATTAGATATAGGACTATAACGTGACGGCTCATTCAGATCCTTGGATGTGATGGTTGTGCAACATGAATCTAAACTTTTAAAACCACCTCCGTTACCCCCATGTTAATAAATAATGTCCAGAAAAAGTGGTTATAATTATATTCACTCATGTGATTGAGAAACTTATTTTCCTTTATCTTGGTCTTAGATTTATTTTTGGGGATACATCCAAAATAAATCAGGTTTGCTGCCTGTGGAGATAATAGGAACGTACCAACCAGTGTGAGTGAAGAATTCTCTGCCTTCTCAAATATCACCTGGCTGTTTCCCACCATCAGCCCAATGTCAATCTGTCAGAGAACATGTTGACACAGAGACATACTCAGTTTGCACCTCTTTCAGAACAATGGCATATTTACACTGTAGACACTGTTATTATCTTCCATTATTTAACCTGAGCTATTAATATTAAAATTAGGGATGTCTATCTGCTTTCAGTGAACCAGAGCTCACTTCTCAAACACTCTTCTGATAATGTATAAATATTCAGCCATTTAGAATATTAATATACAGTGGCCTCTTGGGGTCAAAATATATGCAGGAAGCTTTGTTTAGATATAATCCACCAATCAGGATGATTTTTGTGTTAATGTGGGTGGAGCTTGAAAATGCTGAGTTACTGTTAGAAAGTAGCAGCAATAATACTTCTACACAAAAACTATAGTATAGTATAGTATAGTATAGTATAGTATAGTATAGTATAGTATAGTATAGTATAGTATAGTATAGTATAGTATAGTATAGTATAGTATAGTATAGTATAGTATAGTATAGTATAGTATAGTATGGTATAACTTAAAGTGTAATAATTGAAAACCTGGTTAAGATGTTAAAAAGATAAATTACAGATGAATAGCTGAAAGTCTTGTGACCCATTTATAGTTTGGATGAAATCTCTAGTGTAAAGTACAATGAAGTAGTTAAACTTTAAAGAGGAGAAAGTTTTTCAAGATTTGAACAACTATATTAATTTGTTAATTAATTAATGAGAAAAAAAATCAGAAATATATATATGAATATTTCAGAATGTATGAAATATACATATACAACTAAATAGATTAATAATAATGTTGTATTTACTTGAGCATCTATATCCTGAAGAATGTAGAGGTGGCAAATCACAAAAAATAGTGCTAATAAAAGTACATATTGAACATATAGTGTGATTACATTTTTTTAAAAGCAGTTACATTTCATGTTGCTTTCCAGAGCTGTCAGAATTGATTTATTGTGAGAATCTAATCAAAACTAAAGGGTATCACTCACAGCAGGCACATTCAGTAATGACCTGACAAAAGTCACGTTGATCTCCATTTTGCTGCTCAGAAAAACTACCTGAACAAACTGAGGTGTATATTTCCTGAGCTGCTATACTTCAACAAAACCTGCTGAGCTGTGACATGTTTGGCTTTGCTGCTTTTGATCATAAATCTCAATACAGAGGTCAATTACCTTCTGCTGTTTTTTGCCAGAGGCTGGCTCTCCTTTGAGGATGCTGGCATCCATAGCCTCGATGTCCTTCACCATTAAGCCAAACAACTTGTCGCAGAAGCTAAACACCAGCTGACAGGTAGAAGCAACAGGATGTTGAAAACAATCATCAAAGACCAATGAACAAAGCAAAATATGTGTGTGAACCTTGTTGACTGTGTATGTGAGTATGTGTTTGTGGGATATTTTGAGGCCTGTGAATACAAACCTGCTGTGTGACAGAAAAGGCCTGGTTGTTGAACTGCTGGATGAACTCGGCGGCCATCTTGTCTGAGTCATATGGAGAGGAATCGGTACTCTTCTTTTGCAGGAAGTCAATTTCGATTGTCATGGCGCCAATGCACTGCTTGGACTTGTCGAAGTTGTAGTTGGACACTGGGGGCAAGAGACACATTTTTCAGTTAACAGAAGATAGATTATGACGTGGGGAGACAAAAAAAAAAAGTTGGACAGGGTAGAGAAGGATTCAGCCAATAGAGGATATTATACCTTCCACCTCCTGGCCAATGGAGACACCAGCCCATTTCCTCTACAAGAAAAATAAGGGAGAGAAATATTAGAAAAGATGGAGCATCAGGTTTTTAATGGGTATTTTTCATTTTTACGTGTGTGTGTGTGTACCTGCGGCAGGCTGAAAGCGATGGTCCCAGGTGCCACAGTGTGGTGGGTCTTGACTGTAAATGCAAACTTGTGGTTGGGTGTGGTCTTCACAGTAACATGTCTGCAAAGGTGGGAGACAATTTCACCTTTTATAATTTCTTTCTTTTGAACAGTACAGTGGTTCCATGGTGTAATGTTTAGCACTCTGGACTCTGAATCCAGCGATCTGAGTTCAAATCTCAGTGGAACCTGACTTAGGACCTTCCATAGGAATCACTAAGGTTGTCTATCTATCCATCAGTACATGGATGTAGTGCAGTGATGGTGTGCATAATAATGTTATTTCTGAAATGGTGTTAATAGTCGTGTTACATTTGCTACAACTACAGCATCACTTTAAAAAACCCTGTTGTTTGTTGGCAGCTTGATCTCATTGTTTTTCCATTAGCAAGATATTTTGCTTCAGTACACAAAGAGCCAAATGCAACCACCACATAATGACATCTGAAACATCCGAATGAGTTCAAAACAAACCAGAGATGCTTTTATTTCACAGTGTTCCCAAACTGCCTGACCGGGTCAGAACACACCAGGAGCTGAGAAAATAAGTCTCTCTCTCTCTCTCTATCTCTATCTCTCTCTCACTGTGTATCTATCTTCCCACTTGAATGACTGAGATGAAATATTATCAAAGCTGCAGAAAAGTTTTTTATGTGTTAATGTCAATTTAGATGGCAGTGATAACTACTTATCTGGTACAAAGCAGTACCGGGAACCACTAAATGTGGGATGTCCATCATTACTTCCATGGAACAGATTCTACAGGGTATGAATAATAGCTGTTGATTTATTATAAAAGAAATTTCAGAGACTCATGATCTGCCCAAACAGCTCTTCTAAGTTAATCAATTAATAAAAACCCAACTGATAAAAAGTTCCACATTTATTCAGTGGATTCTGGCCCATAAGAGATATATCTGCATTGCTATATATGTTTACCAAAGAAATCTATGAATTCTACACTGTGTATAGAAGATTTGTAGTCTTCGGGCATAAAACAATAAAACATGTCCTGAACATAAAACAATAAAACATGTCCTGAACATAAAATGAAACAGAGGAAAAACAACTATCTCTACTATAGATGTCCAAACAACCAGTTATATCAGTATATCGATGGGTGGTATTGGTCCATATATCAATATTGAGGTTTTTGACTCCCAAAATTGGCATTGGCATCTGGCTCCAAAATCCAATATAGGTCCGACTCCAGTTATTAAACATATATCAGACCTTCTTTATATTAGACCTTTTATATCTACATTTAATGTATTCAGGTTCTGCCATTATATCTAGAATACATTTAACTGGAGCTGGACCATGTTAAATTTTCCTCTCTAATTTTCTTCTCTACTTGTATCAAAGGTTTTAACAAAACCAGTAAATTATGACAATTCCTGATGTTACCGATGATAAGGTGGCTCTCACATCAAGTTCAGTATCATAGCTTCGTGCAACACAATGATGCCAAGCCTCATATCGGTTTATCAATCGTCTGGAGAAGAAATTGGTGATAAGGTGGGTGGATGATATTGCCGCTTGAATATATGACCAAAAGATTGATGGGAGGTCTGGGTGCATGCCCGTATCGACAAACCCACTGATGAATGGGTGAGAAGGATTACTCACTGTCCTGACTGCAGATCCTTCTCGCTCACCACAGCGCAATTAGTCAGCGACAGCTCATCTGTCGGGCATCGCGCCGCTTGCATGGTCTGGGAGGAGAAAGACAGGAGAGGAGGAGGGAGAAGGAAAATGTTTAATAAGATGTTGTAAATGTGTAAGGATTGTAGCGGAGATTGTTTCTTTGTGTTTAAGTGTGTTTTTAGGGCAAGACTGTTGTAAACCCCCCTTTTAAAAAAACAAACCAGAATTCCACTGCAGCGTTAAAGTGTGAAATGGTGACACATTAATGTAATGTTGTTGTGTTCACACCCAATGTGAAAGAATAAGCACTCTGGTGGCAAGTAACACAAGATGGACATTCAATTTAGAGTTTGGTATGAACACACTGTTACCCAGGAACCAATTTTGATGTGTACAATTGGCAATGGTCCATTTAGAGTGTGACAGAAGAACAAGGTTATAAAACCTGAAACATTATGTAACAAGTAGTGGAAAGTATTTAAAAAGAAAGGTGACACAACTCTTTTACTTTAAAAGAACAGATTTAAACTCATTTTGATGGTACACTGACTTCCTACAAAGATTTGTAATAGGGACAATGCCCTTTACCATTCAGGTGCAAAATGTTTTTTGGGAATACATCACACACTGCCAACCCTGAGTCTTCAGCTAGCTACAAAAAGAAACTAATTCAATGTTCTCAGATCGAGAGCTGAAGGACCTAGTATCTGCGTCATCTTGCACAATTATGGGTTTGTTCTTTAATTATCCTTTTGTTTTCTGCACACACATGACCTGCTAGCATCTAGGGGTATGCTGCTCCCAAGACTAAAAGATAAACATAAACCAGCAGACGTAAATTGTTCATCAGAGTTCCTGTTTCTCTATGACCTGCACAATTGTTTTTACTTTGATTATTCATTATGATATTTGTGTATTTCATTCAACCATGTAATTCTTGATCTTTCAGGGTCTCCTATGACTTCAAAGGCAATCTGTGTGGTGTTTTCATCCTTTGTTTTATTTCCAAATGTTAATGATGAGTCTGTCTCTGAGAGAGAAAGAGAGAGATGTCTGAATTATTCATTTCACCTCACCCACTTTTCAGTGGGCGAAGTCACGCTCACTCGCTCTCATTTTGACACAAATTGAAAAATGTTTGCAGAATGATTGTCTTCACCACAGAGAGAAAAGGTACAAAAATCAGCTATAAGCTTTTGCAGATACAGAAATTCCAATGCACATCACTGATCACGTGAAAAGGTAACCATGGTAACTGCCTTTAGCAATCAGGCAGTTCTCTGATGATAAATCAGGCTTTACAAGGATTCATCACACTCCGTTCCTCAGAGGCAGGTTACTCTACCACAAATTGTTTTAAGTCATTTGTTCCTGTGAGGCTTTACAGCAGATGTATCATACTTGCACTCTCTGTGGACACTGAAAGGCTGCTCTGTGTTTCCTATTTGATTTCTTATTTGAAAATACAGCAGTGTCCTCCCATACACTGCTGGAAAATCCTTTAGCACTTGAGAGTTATGTAGCGATCTATAGTTACATCAATAAGCCACAAAATTAAAAGCACTTGCCTAATATTGTGTTGGCCACTTTGATAAAAACAAAACCGCTATGATCCATTGAGACTTCAACACTGAACCTCTGGGGATGTCATGTGGTGTCTGACACCAGTATATTGGCAGCGTCATCCTTTGGGTGATAAGTGTTGTGACGTACAGCCTCTATGGACCCAGCTTGTTCCGATGCCTCCCACAAATGCTGAATCCGATTGGGATCTGGGGATTTTGGAAGCTGCGTCAACACCTCAGGTTCTCAGTCAGGTGTCTTGAGCCATTTCTCAGCAGTGTTGGTGTGACAGGGTTTAATATATGTAAAAACGCAAAAGCAGAATACTGCTTTTACGCTGTTGTTGGTGAGTGACTGAGCACTGAATTGTAAAGGAAATGATCAATGTTAATGACTTAAATGTGGTGGCTGATCAGTGGATATTTATGGAATTGCCAGACACAGACTTATAAATGTGGTACAAGATAAGCAATGGAGGGAATACTTTGAGAATAGATAGCTGTGTTCCAATTCAAGGGCTGCATCTTAGATTTGTTGGTCATATACATCACAGTAAGGTGACCCATTTTTCCACTCCTTCAAATGGGGTAGACGAATCCAGCACACTTTTCCCTTGTCACGCATGCTAAAACCATTGGATCATTTACAACCCAAATGATCCCAAGATTCATTGTGCTGGGTTGTATGCTATGGGCGTAAACAACATAAACAGGAAATGCTCTGTAAGCTACGCTGTCTAATGTCGTTTGGCTATAGTTTATGTATATTGAGGCCACTGTCAATATCGGCCAGATCTTTCTCAACCGGATACCGGAGCATGCAACCTTTGAATTTGAGCACAGCTAGTGTCTTCACCTGATACAGGTGCCACAGGGCCTGCTTGTGCATGAAGAACATAATGAATAAGAGTGTAGCACACTTTGAGAAAGAGACAGAGAGACTGTGAGCAAATGAGACAATATAGGTGAGTAAGTGTTTTCACAGTGGGTGGGTTTCTGCAGAGCCAATCAAGTTTTACAGCTGGTTCTAAGGGACCACACAAGAGCTCAGATTGAGATTTCTACCTTTCTGAGGTGGTGTTTATATGCAGGTAAAAGTGAATGAATGAGTGAGGGAGTTCAGATACTGTAGGTTGGTGCTTTGAAGTAAATGTGAACAGGTGCCAGGGGAAAGTAATGAAAAATGGAGTGACATGAACTTTTGTTGGCTGGTTGAAGCCCAGACGTTCTGTGCACTGAAATGGTTTTATTTTGCATTCTGACAGCCACGACAAGCAGGCATTAATGGAGGCCAGAGATGGCAAATAGCTGCCTAATAAGCAGACAATATATTCAGTATATATATATATATATATATATACAATATATCAGATGGTCTGATCTCTCTGATATTATAAAGCTATATGACTGAGTGACAGATACAAAATAATCTATAAAAGTTTGCTGGCCATTAATTCAAATGCTTTTTGTTTGATAGAAGGATTATTCAAGAGTTCAGCATTAGAAAAGACGGTGTCTTTTTATCCACATCAAGCACAGATCCCCTTGGAAACACCAACGGAAAGAAAATGACATTTATCCTCTTCCCCCTGCTGTGCTGCGTCTAACAATTCCCTCATGAGGTTTCAGTGGTTTCAAAGGCTACCAACTGGTCCAACCAGGGGGGGAATGATGACACTGTTGTAACATTGTGGTCATGTTGTCCCATCTGACTGTTGACAAGGACACATGTCCATCCACACTATAAGGATCACTCTTGACTGTCTGTTCAGTCATAACTGTGTTTTCTTAACTATGCAAATAATTTTCTTTCATCCACAAGACTTGTGCTCCTGGAACTACAAGGTTCTTTCACAAAATCAAAGACAGACTACTCTGACACATTACATTGTCAGAATTACTGACAATGTAATACTTGGTACACGGCTTTGTCAGTGGACATTAAGAGGGACTGGGGGAACAGGGACAGAGAAACAAACTGGAAGAAAACACTGCAGTGCTGGCATCATGCCCACATCACCTACTCCCCTGTAGTCTGGCCAGAGACAAGTGACACGGAGCAAGACCAGCATGTCAAAAACCCTTAAAGGGCTTTGGTGCTGAATTACTAGTAGAATCATTAGTCATCATCACTTTAATATATCACATGTCTTTAAGACCAGGCATGAAATACATGAAGTGGGGCAAAAAACACGACAGTCTTAAAAGTGATATCAAATATATATATACTGTCCTCTGAAATGTGTCTCAACTGAATAATATCTGGTCCTAAATCAAATTTAAGATATATCTACACACACCACACCACATAGGGTAGTTATCATGTCATAATAACCCCTCAACACCCAATTGCATTAGCAACCAATTAGTTAAAAATCGTGTGAACCCCTGAGGATATCCATATGGTCACTTTGATACAATGAGTTAGTAGAGTTTTGTGAATGAACATGATACCATAGTTGCATATGCATGCAGGTTATTATGGTCAAGTTTGGTCATGTTTTATTGTTAGTCGACCTCAAGAGCAGTAGTGATTGTGGCAGGAGCAAACCAAGTAGTTGGGAGTGTAGCATATTAACTGACAAAACTTGTATTAAGATGGAGTGTAGATACCTGTTATGAGCCCATTGGGACCCATCATGTTGCAGTGTGTTTGGACAAAAAAAAGAAAGTCTGTTAGGTTTATGTTGGGCTGAGTTGCTGTCTTTCAGACTCAAGACAGTTTTGGACAGAAATATCTGGTCTGAGCTGTAATGGGTCTGTCCTAACGCTAACCCTAAGTGGATGGATGGATCAACAGAACACAAAACATTTGACAGAGGTCTAGTCTAGATTTTGTTAGGATAATAAACTTAGCAGCACTGTAGTATATGTATCAAAGATATAAGATATATATACTATATAAGATATAGTTTTTCCAGATTATACAGGACTTGTTAGATAATTGAATGTACCATGCAAGGAAAATCTGCCATGATGTGTACAAAGCACTCAGAAAAATTAAAATTATGGGCACAATTAAACATTAACTTTAGCTGGTGGCAAATGGAAGTGGAAGAGAATACAAATATTAAAACCATGTTGGCTTTAATGGATTATGGGAAATATTGCATTCAGCCTGGACCACAGAGTGGTACAAAAATAAATATTAATGATGCAGAGTTGAGCATCATGGAATAGTTGTGATACAAGCATAAGCCACATTATCTTTCATTTTATAGGATGCTCTAAAATCAAAACACCATCTTACAGAAGTAGTAGTAGTGGTGTGGTGGGCAACAACTTGTGTGATGTGGTTTCACAGTTACTGAAATGGAATTGTACTGTGGCAAAATAATATTGTCTCAAAGGTCCAGTTATTAAGTTTGATGAAACTTTGAACTGCATTTAAGGTCTTTGGCATCATGTGGATGAACTGTAACTGTGGTCAGGTGTTCACAACCAAGCTGTCTCCATTCACTGATGCAGACTATGAGATGGCACTGAGAGCTATTGGCAATAGCTAGGTAGACCTTTATGTTAAAAGGCGTTGCCACAAAACTGCTCCCATGCTTCACGCTTTGGAGTCCTCAATGTTTAGTTTGATCAGGATCTTCCCAAGAGCCAAGAACCAATCCTGCTTGACTAGATAGATAGTATTTACATGACTTAAGGTTGAGTTTGTATTGGTTGGGATTGATTTCAATCGTAAAAAAATAATAAATGCTGATAGAAACTTCACTGCTGTACACCCATTTTATGTTGATTATGTGTCAAACAATCATAACTATATAACGTCGATGATAGGTCTCTAAAATAGGCCTAGTTACCAGTTCTGGTAGACTTGAGGATTACATCCCAAAAACTCATTTCTGCCTGTTTATCTGTCAGGACTAAAATATAAGAACTCATGGACATCTTCTCCCTTGAGGGAGTTTCAGAAATTCAGTTTTTAGTGAATTAAGGCCAAAACACCATTTGAACAAAATAAAATATTCAATAACTGTGAACATGTAAACAGGGCTTTGGGCACAACTGTACTTTGAGCTAAACATTAATGTCAACATGCTCCCATTAATAGCTATAATACATATCAATAGCTAGGTAATGATTAGCAGCTATAATTTTGACTGTGTTCTCCATCTCTGCTGATCTAGAATTTTAATATTTCCGAATCAACTAAGGTTATTGGGAAATAACTCATTAGTTTTGCAGGCATTTGTTCATAAACCCAAATGCTGGGTGTAAGCTCTATCACTAAACTCATTATCATTCAATCTTTGGGGGACATGATTGTCTTTTACAGCAATAAATGTTATGGATTATGAGAAATTTCATTCAATATAACAGGCAAGCATTGGACCCATACAGTGCTGTGGCTAAGTTTCTACTGAGATTTGGTTTGGCTCTGTGGGAGCACCCTCAATTTCGTTGTACCACCACTGTACAATGACAGTAAAAGACTATGCTATTCTATTCTACCCTATACTATTCTTTTCATCAGAAAACTTGGTAACAAACACTGGGATCCATTGTAACTGTAATGACTCCACACTGGCCACAACATCTATTTTAATTTATTGCTAACCTCTTTAGTTGTTGCCTTGATGGCATAAATACTATCATTTTACAGTAGAATATTAAGTGTGGCTAGTGTGCTATGTTACCATTCTACCTCACTGTGATGAATCTGTGTCAGACTACCTGCCACCTGAATCAAAATGGTGAGCTCCTAATGGAACAAATCCATTTTGTTCTGGGCCTCAGAGACTAGGGATGCTGTGCTTGTTGATTGATGGATGCTAATGAGTTAGCATTTCCATTCAGTCAGCATTTGACACCAGCTTTGACATTGCAGCTCAGTCCCTGGGTTGCAATGGTGCGAGATATTCTAGGTTTGCTGCTGTGTGTACTGTTGCTGGTCTCCTGGGGGAGCTAGCCAGCTACCCGGCCTGCAGGGAGAGGGATGAAAGCAGTGACGCACGTCCTCTATACAACCAACTCTCCACTCAGAGAGCCACAAACAGATAGCACGCTACCGGGCAGAAATAGCAAATATACTCCACATGATGAGGAAGATGGCAGCTCGTTTTGAGAGTTTAACAAGTGTGTATCCATACATACCTTGAAAAATATTACGACCTTGTGGGGGCCAGCGAAGGCAAGCAGAGAGGAAGGACAGAAGACAGTATTTGAGACAGAGGGGTGCTTATAGCAGCAAGTAGCTTTGGCTGAGGTTCGAAGCTGTGGTGGCTGAGGGAAGGTGCATTCAAGTTGCAAGTTGGGGTGGTAACATGAGCATGCAGGCCAGAGCTGGGGGTTGCTTTGATAGGATTCCAAACCATGTTTTGAGCATTTTTCTTTTTTTTTTTTCATGTGTGATTTATTTATTTATTTGTTTATTTTGGAACACTTTGTTTCTTTTCTTTGATATTTGCCATATATATATATATGGCAAATATCAAAGAAAAGAAACGCTATTATTTTATTTATCATTTTTTTATTCATCATTTTTTCATTTTCCACTTCCAAGTTACACCCCATATCTGGTAATGGACGTTGTACAATGTTTTGATATGCACAGTGCCATGCCAAACATACATGTTCGTCTTCCCCACATTAGAGACAAAGTGCCAACTGTCTCATTGTGGTAAGAGATGTGGAAACAGAGAAAAGAATCAAACTAGTTTTGTGCTCTGATGGGTGAATGCTTGTTGTTAATGGATGACAGAAGAAATGACATCAAGGTGACCATATTGGGAATACTAGGAACTTTTACTGAGATGTGCCCTTTAGATCCTTCAATCAATTAATTAGTCAATCATAGATAATATTTTTGAAATTTGAATTTATTCCTCTAGGAAGGGCAGTTATTCACACCAGTACTAGTCCTGTCATTGCTTTGTGCTCTGTCTGCTGTTGCACTGTTAGGACTGTTAGGGTGGAAAAAGACAGCATTAGCTGGCATGCTCAAACAGACAAAAACATCACAGGTTGTGCAACAAAGCCAGAAGGAATGAACAAGTTCTGTTCTCAACAGGTTGTCAGCATCAGTTGTGTAGCATGAATTCCCTGCTCTAGTTTCCTGGCAGAGCTTTGACCACCTTTGAGGACAATCTGAGCTACATCTGAACGCTGTGGCACTTCAAGGGAGGCAGGAAATAAAAAAAAAATAAATAAAAAAAACTATAATAACTGTGTATTTGTGAATCTATTTTCACTTTTTGGAAATATTGGCCCTACACTGTGTGACTATACAAAAAAAGGGAGCAAAACCACCACAATAATATCATGTCATGTGAAGTTTGGGAAATATGCTCTTGCTGAAAAGACAACACTCTAACGTTTGCAGCCTGTTAGCTTACCTTAGCATTAAGATTGGAAACAAAGGGAACAAGCCTGGCACTGTACAAATTTAACTAATCCTGTGACCCTGAGGTTGGAGACCATTTTCTAGAGAAGGTACTGTACTTCCTGTAAACTCATGTAATAAAAATTGTTGTTCATCCTTCCAATACATCTGTCGCTTTCTTACTCCTATTATGCAAAGAAATTCTTGCCTTCTGAGAAAATGGGCTACTACTGCAGCCTGGCTGCAGACATGATAAAAGCAAAAAGTCTCCATCTTCTTTTATTATCTTGGAGAAATATGGCTTCAGCCACCATCTTTGATTTGTCTGGGTCGCTGAGGTAACACATCTGTCATCCAAGTAGCTCCTTTGAGTTGCCGTGGGCTCAAGTGTTTCTTTCATTTCTTTTAAAGCTGTTCTTGTGCAGCAGTTACTAAATTTTATTGAAAAGCTCAGATTTTCTACAATGAAGAAAAAAAAAGAACATCAGCTCTTCATTCAGTTTCCTCTCCTTGGTTTAAGACAACTTCTATTCTGCTTGTCCTGGGGCTTTCTGTGGAATTATTTCACTATGTTTTCCTCATCAATTCAGAATACATTTTTTTACACTTTTTTAAACAAGGGTACTTTGATTATTTCTCCATCACTAAGGTCTCTCTCTCTATCTCAAGCCAGTGACAAATCTGTTTCCTTGATGTATTATTCAGAAGGTGTTTCCTCTGTTTTGGTGCTGGTGAACTGCAGAGGCAGGGAGTGGCTGCTCCAAATATTTCCAAGCATCCCTTTGAATTATTCATCTTGCTGTGCCTCTGGGTGGGATATATCCCGTCAGTTGTCTGCACTGGCAATCGATGGGTAATGAAGTCACTGCAGCATTAGAGCTGAGGGTATGAGATTTATGGTTATATTGGACAATGTGTCACGTGACTGTGATGTGAAAGGAGTGGCTTGCAGTGACAAACCAGCAGGGAGTTATCGGCTATCTCGGCAGGTCTCCACAGTTCTCTTGTGGAGAACTCTTTAGTGTCTTCCTGCTCTGTGTTTTTGTTTTAAAGGCTTTGAATTGATGCCCTTCTTTTATTGGACAATGTTAGCGGCTAGAGTCTAACTGGTGAAGATACTGAAGCATCTAACAAACTAAAGAGTTGGAAATCTTCCTCACAAGTTGGATGTGCTGAGTCACAGTGAGACACAGTACCAGAGGAAAAATGAACATTTATATTTCTTCATTCTCACTTCAATTTTCCTGAAACAATACAAAGGTACAATTCTGCAATACATACATATGTTCAATAAACACTTCTTTTGTCACCAAAACAGCCCAAACACATTGAGACTCCACTAGACATCTGAAGATGCAGTGGTATCTGGTACCAAGATGTTAACAGGATATCCTATAAAATTGTGAGTTGGGTCCTCTATGGATCAGACTTGCGTGTCCAACACATCCCATCCAACACATTGGATTGAGATCTAATTTGTTGTTATTCCTCTAACCATCCTGAACTAGTGTTGAAGTGTGACAGGATCATTATCCTGCTCCAAAGGACACTGTCATCACTGAATGTTTCACTGAAGGGGTAAACTTGATCCGAACAATGTTTAGGTCGGTGTTACGTGTCAAAGTAACATCCACATAAATGACCCAATGTTTCCCAGCAGAACATTGTTTAAAGCGTCCACCAGCTTGTCTTCTTCCCATAATTCATCCTGGTGCCATGTCTTCCCCAATTAAGTGATGCACTGAGCCATTCACAGAAAAGAAAATGTGATTGATCAGATCAGGCCACTTTCCTCCATTGGTCTTGGCTCTCATGACCACACATAAACCACCCGTTTTATTCTGTGTTAATGAAGCTAAGACATAAATGCACTTCAAAAATAAATAAGCAAATAACTGAAATGAAAACCTACTGATGATCTTTGGCTAATGCTATGTGACCTGTGAGTTCAATTTGGCTTCATTATCTTGCCACAGAATATCAGAAAAATCAATGTCAAACAAATTTTGTTGCATTTACTCACAATGCAATTAAATTAAAGTTGGCCCAGGTGGACGAAACATGAGTTGAGCCCTGCAGCTAATTCTATCAGCTCTGTCTGCACTGTCGTAGCCTTTAGTTGTGTTTTGGAAACTAAGCAGTAAAATGTATAACCACTACACAGTAAAGCACAAGAGAGACTCTTCACAGTAGGAAACACCAAGCACTTGACTGGTTCTTGCTTGGTGCCTGAAGCCAACAGATGCACATTCAGTTTCTGCATCAGCCTCTTTGAACAAATTATGAAATTAATAAGCTGCCTGTAAGAGCCGACTCACTCTTCTTTTTGAATAAATCAGACTAAGTAAATTCTCAGAAGGATGCTGTGAGAGATGGGTATTAAATCATGAAGGTTTCAGGGCACATGGTGCAGTAATTTCTCTTGTGGCTGTGATGGTGCTTCTCTGTCTGATTTAATGTTTTTAACTCAGCTTCTGTTGCTCTGGGACACTTTAAGAACTGTAAAAAGATGGGATGCAAAAGTGGGTATCGAAATTTGAATTTGACCCGGCTTGAAAAACAACAACAGCGTTACGGGCAGAGATTATTTAGCTTTGGAGCTTTTTTTGAGTGATTGAACCAATTATTTATCCAATACAGAGAGACCTTTTTAATCTTCTTCTTTCATTTCCTGTTGCAACATTGTTAGTTTGCAAAGTGAACATCGGCTCAAACAGCTAGGGAGCAACTCACAGTGTCATTTAAAGGTCGTACAATCAACGAGTTCACCCTCAAACCTGAACTGCATGTGGCCTTTCCACACCATTTAAGAGGCAACACACGCATCATAAAAACAAAGCAATCAAACTGGAGACTGTGACGATGTTGCAAAGATCAATTTTTATCACATAAGAAATATTGCTAGAATGACATCCTACACTACACAACATATCACACAAAGATAACCCATGCTTTTGTATTCTGTAGCTTGGATTATGGTAAAATACTGATGAGATGCATCTTGTACAGAACTGAGGGGTTCACTTAGAAACAGAGAAAACAATGATATCATGTCACTCCGGTTTTAGCATCCACTGGCTGCCTCTGTCACTGAGGAGACTGAACATTTTACTTGTTTATAAAGCTCTTAATGGCTTAGCACCGTTTCACATTTAATATTGTCTGAGTATTTCCCAAAACGTTTGCTGAGATTGTAAAATGAGTTATACAAAGTTTGGAACACAGACCCTTCACAGATTCAACAACTTCTGTTAGATAGTCTTAACAGATGGCTAAAAAACCTATGCATATTTTATTTTATTTTTTTCTTGAAAATGCTTAAATTACTCACAAAACACGCTAAACTAAGTTAAGTAGTTCAGTATTTTATCAATCAATACAGTGTGTATGGTGTGGATCTGTGTATTTCCTGGTGTATTTGTCTCTCTTTTAGTTCAGCGTTTGTTGATGTGCATTAATATGTGTGAGTGCAGTGTGTGTGTGTGTGTGTTTTGCCCCACAGCAGAGACAGGTTTTCTAAATATAGCTGCAGCTCAGTGCGGAGGAAGGCCCACAGATTAACCATTACTATCTCTCTCTCGGACACACACATTCATACATACATGCTTGCGTACTATATATGGATTATATATGATGCATACAGATCGATCAATCTGTACATGAAACATCCACACACGAAACACAGAGAAAGCTGCTACTGTTACACACCATCAGTGCTGCAGTGGAGGATTAGTTGCTGCAGAGACGCTTCTTGACGTCATTATACTTGTTATTATTCCTGGTTAATAATCTTTTGTATGACTGTGGGGGTTTAGTTAGTCTTCTCCCTTTTTGATATTAACTTTCATTTCATACACATCCGTTTGTTTTCACTCACTCAAGAGCTAAGGGGTTTTAACCAGTTGCGTGATTAAATAATATTAAATTCCTCATGTGCTGAGGGCTTAAGGAGTAATTCTATTATTCCAACTGTATGACTATGACTGTTTAACTCATATTAGATTTAATAATATTAGATTCAGTCAACACAAGAACTTTCTCAATCCTGAACAGGACAGTATGTGTTTTGGTGAGTTTTACTTTTATGTCCTGTGCTGTATTAATGAAGCAGGTCCCCTAAGACTGCACTTTCTCAATAGTGATTGTACAGGAAAAAAATGTTTCTCACTTCCGAATTAGTGGAAAAGATAAGAGTCTGTCTACCCCAGGTTTATCTGGTTCATTTTGCATTGGGACAGGTACAGTATCTACAGGGTGGAATATTGATTTATATTATATATATTTTCAAAGTAAGAAAAAGAAAAGTCAGAGTCAAATTATTCGGTGGCCCATGTCTTCAGTGTTTGATATGTTGATAACATCTTTGTGGTATGTGTCATATGAGCTGGTTTAATGGATGTGATTTATCTTCATCTAAAGGCTCATGACCTCCAGTTCGTACTGGGATGGTTTGCAGCCAAGTGTGAGGCGGGTGAGATGAGTGTCAGAACCTCCAAGTCAGAGGTCATGGATCTCTGCCAGAAATAGCTGCATTGCTCCTGTCGGAGTTGAGGGGTGAGATGCTGTCAGAAGTGAATGAGTTTAAGTATTTGAGGGTTTTTTTCATGGAACAGTAGGTTGGTAGATGGATCAGTTTGATGTCAACAGTGAGCAGGAAGAAGAACCAAAAGGCAAACCTGTGGATTTACCAGTTTTACCAGAGCATTCGGTAGTGCCAGAAGGAATGACACCACAGATACAAGAAACCCAAATGGGTTTGGTCTGTAGTATGACTGGGCTGCTGCTCTTTTGCATTGTACGAAGCTAGCTGAGGTGTTTCAGACATCTGGTTAGGGTGCCTCTTGGGCACTTCCCCTTGGAGGTTTGCCAGGTTTTCTCAAAATGGTTGGAGACCTTGGGATAGATTCAGAACATACTGGAGAGATGATATATCTCATCTAGCCTGGGACCACCTCAGGTTCCCCAAAGAGGACCTGGAATGTGGGACACCGAGGCTACTGGACCTGCTGCCAAAACTACCTGAAGCTGGATAAGGGGTTGAAAAGGAAGTGATGAATATGAATAGACCATCTACAGACTGCAGATTATTACATTAAACCAGCATGATCTTATACAGACTGTGAGACATATGTTCAATGAAGCCCATGTCTTCACTGTAGTGGGTCCATTTACATCCTGGAGACAAACACGGATCCTACTGATGTCACACTGCAGGGAGTGTGTTGCTATTGACGATCATGAACTTCTTGTACATCAGGTTTTTTTTAATTTTTTTTTTTAATGTATTTACAGGTTAGGGTTAGGGTTAAGTGTGAGTCTTGTTTTTATGAAAGGTTCCAAATATTCTGGAGCTTTGTTCATTTCAATTCAATATATACTTTTTTTTTTTTTTTTTTTTTTTTTTTTTTGTCAGGGAGACGATGGGGGCAAGTTTATGCTTCACAGTATATCTGAAGATGTGTTTTAAAGGAAATAGGGGAAACAGTGAAGTCTGATTAACATGGACAGAGGGAGAAAAGACAGTTTGCTGCTACTCTATGTGAAACCGGTTGCAGCTGAATGTTGTGAGGGAGAGATGTGTTTGTCAAATGCATAACGCAGCAGAGGTGGTGTACCGGCTTCTGACTGTGACTGTCTGCTACTTCTGAAAATGGGCGTGGGTGTTAAAATAGAGACTGGAGGAGAGAAAACTGAATAGACGGTCGGTTGACAATAAATTTTATGATGGAAATAATCTACTCACATTGAGGAAGAGACAATGGAGAAAAAAAACCCACTTGCTTGTTCCATCACACTTGTAGGCGTCTATCTTTTTCTTTTCTCCCACCCGGGCTGTGGGATCATGAGCACCTCGGCTCCGTCTATTGATTCTAACACAATGAAATCGAGCAGGTTGTCCTTGAAGGTACTGACACAGCTCTGTCAGAAGAATGAGATTACTTTCAATTTTTTTTCTCATGAACATGGGTTAAATTGGGTTTGATGCCACTGAAAAACTTTCAAATTAAATATTGCAATCTACATTTTCACATCTGAATTATTATGCTAACACACTAATGCAAAACAATAGTTTATCTGATTATTTATAACCCAATTAGTGTCCAGAGTCTGCTTCTTATTCGGGCTGAGCTGTTATCCCCCTGATACCGTCTGCTGTTAGAGCAGTAAAGGGGGAAAACAAAAGGGTTAAAACCTCTTTCTGTCCAAACACAATGCAGACGTAGAAAGGAAAACAAGGGAAACCACACAAAGAGCTGAGCTGTTTCTACACCACAGAAACCTGCAACAACAGCATAAATCAGACATTGTAGGGAGTTTTAGGTAAATATGTGCTTAACCGTGTTTTTCTTGAACGTTTGCCTCAGCCTTGACTTGCCTCTCTCTAATCCGGTGGCTTTGTGAAGGCCAGATGGCCGCAGAGACAGTCTTCACCACAGTCAGACTCCATCCAAATGTCTTCCTGAACCTCAGTGCTCCTTTCTGACCTTTAACTGACTCTGACACTTGGACGAGGGCACAGAGAAGGAGGACCGTCTCTGGTTACTTTACAAAATGTGGAAAATCCCTCTGTGAATCATGTCATCAGTTCAGCATTTAACACTGCAGATCAATAATCCATTAAATGTTGAGGACCCCGTTTAAGGCGGACTGGCTGAATGCCTGCACACATCTCAACCTTAAATTAAAGACGCTGGCTGTGTTCATCCATCATACACACCTGAAGGCTTCAGGGGCAACAAGCTCTTATTGCCTTTATTCACTTTTGATTGTTATTAACTGACTGCTTCATCTTGCAAAAGCTCATATCACAGATGATTAGAGTGTAAATAGTCAGCTCTTCACTATGGCAAACCACATCACAACAGGATTTAATCACAATTATTGATGAGCTAAACCCAAACTCTGTACACCTGTTCATTTATTTATTTTTTTTATCTGGAGAATGATTAGCATATCACTGTGATACATTCCCTCTGAAGCTACCAGGCTGCTCATACACGCTAAACACATGGACTTCATTAAACAGCAAGAGACAACCTGTTTATACCCAGAATTTCAAAATAAAAAGCTTTCTAAAATTGACATCTCTAGATCTAAAAGTCAAATGTGTCTGCATCCATCCATCCTACATGGGTAGACGGTCAGAACTGAGAGACAGTCTCTTATTTCTGCATCGCCAGGTAATTCTCTTAACATTTAAAAACAGGAAGTCAGTGCCAGAGGCTTGATAAAGCTCAAAACTCAGTTTCTATTACCTAATATGGTCTTGGAAGCCCCAAAATGTTGACTCACTGTACTGCAGCACCTCTTCACTGCTCTGAATCCCAATGGCTTTAATGAGCAGAGCCAAAACAAACGTTAGCCCAAACTAGATACTGGACACAAATATGGTGTTGATACATCATTGCCATGACTTCACACTGAGAAGACTTAACACACATACCTTACCAGGGCTTGTTAATATGGAACTAGTAATGAACCTAAAGTTGTCAAAGGTTTTCCACAAGGGCTGATTCAAAACTCAAAATCTCACTTCCCTGCCACTTCCCCACCAGCACCATCATCAATATATTAACCAGCCATTATCACATTTCTCTCTTCAAACTGTTGTTAATTCTGTCTTGGTGTCAGTCTGTAGAAATGTTTGTTTTGTCCTGACTCTGGCTGACAAGCTGCAGTTTGCCCCGGCGACACAACATGGTCTGCTGAGGGTGAAGGGTATATTAGAGTCTGTGTGTCAGCTACAGGGGAGAAAAAAGGGGGCGGTGAAACAACACGCCTCTGGACACTTTTGACTCATGCTGGATGACAAAGAGGAAGAATGTACCAACACATCTATGAAAATATAATGATAGTGTGTCTCAAATCAGTCCCACTTTTTAATTTATTTAATTTAACTCATCTGTGGACATGAAAATACCAAACAGCCAATAAAGGAGTGGCTTTTTTTATTTTTTGAGATTCGTTTTTTTTTCCTGAACGTAATTCATATGCCGAAATGAACAGTTTAATTATCCCTGACTAAAATAAATCTAAATTTAATCTATAATCTTTACAAGAGTAGCATTTTTAGTATAGAAAATTATTAGTTCGTGCATTATTTTAGGATTAAACAGTAATTTGATATCATAACATGTTGGTTTTCATTTGAATTGTACCACCATGTGACAACTTGAACATGTAGTGTTAAGTACTTTTGTTAAACATTCTATTTTTATCATTTTGAAAAACCCTTAAGTTAAAAAAGCCCCTGGTGGCCGTTAAGTGAATTGTAGTCACCATCCAGTTGCATATACTCTCCACTTCTTAGATTGGTGTTTTGAAAACCACCATTAGCCAGTGTTGCATAGTCAAGGCCTCAGGCTTTAAAGGGCAAATAAATGAGACGAGTGAGATCCCTTTTTTCAATTAATGCTTTGGAAACTAGAAAGTAGCTTTTAGCATCAAGTTTTTCACATCCGTAGAAAGTTTTAACGCTAAACTAAAGACCTAGTTCATCTCTCTGGCTTTTGACTCTTCTCAGTGGTTTTCACTATTATTTTTATCTGTGTATATTATTTTTTATCTCCTCCATTAGTTATTTTATTGCACAGCTCTCTGCTTAACTGTGGAAGCTTTTAATGTGCAACATGAATAGACTTGATTTGATATGATTTGACTCATCATTTGATCATCTGCTGAATCACCAACTGTTCAGTTTTTACTTCTTACATGCAGCTTTATCCTCAGTTTCTTTGGGACCTATTGTTTGGAAAAAAAGATTTTTGTAAACTGTTTGTGAACCAATTGTAACCGTAACTAAGGGTTGTCAGGTGACATCACTAGTGTATAAAGCGTGTGCCTATCACAGCCTCGGTAAAATATGATTCATCACAACCTCGCAGCTACCATGAATGTTTTTCTTTTAATTTATTAATCAAAGAGGTAAAACCAATTCTTCATATACAAAATTGACAGATGAGAACACCCAGTCATTTGATGCAGTATTGATCTGCTACCTTGATTGTTGTGCCACATCTACAAATCAGCCATTTGTCAGACTGTTAAGATGCGGCAGTGTTGAGACTGTCCGACAAAATGTTGCTGTGGTAGCACGTCTGGAGTGTCTGCAGTAAAAATGAACTCGGTGTACTGGCGGATCAGTCCTCCTTCCGGGTTAATACATATTTACAATAACAGAAAAACACAATGTAAGCTGTTGGAGAAAAGAGCAGTGGGGGGCAGACTGAGTCACATTTCAACTGATGAATGTACACAAGCAGCTCAAGGCTCTTTGGGTAAAAACATCAACCTAATAGCTGTCATTCCCATATCTGACTCTGAGAGGTTAAGAATCAGCCCATATACATAAATGACTAAATGGTTTATGTTCAGTCTCCTTCTAGTGCGACAGGAGGCACAGGTGACTGCTGTGTAATGCTACAGCTGATAGCGCTGTGCTACATGACGGTGCACGATACCTGCTCTCATCACCAGCAGAGTCCCAAAAGAATAGACTCATCATCTGATCAGTATTAAAAATAGATCGGATGTAAACAGAGCACCGTTTTAGCTTCAGTGACTAAAGTATTACATATTTTCTAAATGGAAGTTCCAAACTCTTTCCAGGATAGTTATTATATATCCTGGAAAGAGTTTGGAACTTCCATAATAGTATTTTTTTCTAATAATGATAAAAACCAACAAACAAACAAAAACACACAGCCTAACCTTTTAATCAAAATCAAACTCTGACCTTCTGGAGACATGTCTCCATCTCAGGTATCCCATCTGAGCTGACATTTTTTACCTGACCGCAGATCAGTGATTACCTATAACCACAATCACTTATATCAGCTGTTGTAACCTGAGCATGATTTTTGGCAGAATGTAAACACGAAGGTAACATAGCGCTGACAACCCTAAATCAGCAGCAATGTGGAGATATTTCATACTACAAAGTCTGCTTCTGGATCCTCGATATGCTCTGATGTTTCAACAAACATAAAACAAACCAAAAAGGCACACAACTCCATTAACTAGGCTAACGCATGTATCAGATCAGAGCTCAGCATCGGCAGATATTTAATGTTTTGGAAAAATCTGTTTGGGACATCACTATATGATGCTTTTTAATGCATTAAACCTATTGGGAAAAAACATATTCACTATTGGTGATCACTTTGTTAAATTGGCTACACTTAATGCCTCAGCTGTATGTAAATGTAATACTGCAGCAAATTCAATTGCTTGGTTGCCCAACCCTCACTTATTACATCTTTGTTCCATTTGACATCATTAGTTGTGGCTTTTGAGAAGCTACAAAACACACAAACAAACAAATAAAATAAACGTGCATCTTGTATCTTGACACCTACAACTGCATGTCGCCTGTTAAATGAACCCGCTGTAAACACACTGAGCGCGGGTTGACACTGGTTACCTGACATCATTCGACAGGTTGTATAAAGGAGCTGAAATGCATCTGCACACAACCCAGCTGTCAGCCATGCACCGCTCTGCCGCTCACTGCCGCAAAAACAGCGCAAACCTGCGCAGATTGGCGGCTCAAAGCAGCAGCGACACAACCTCAGTGTTTTGACTAATGTCATCCAACGCATGCTGACGTGCTCGGTTCGTACATGTTGTACCATGTAGCTCTGGTCGCTCTATCAGAACCATCCATCCTGTTTGTTCTCATCCAGATGCGCTGATCGTACATAAGCTTTCGCATTTTTTTTACGCAGTAGCGTCGGCTCAAGGGCAAGCAGAGCCCCGAGGATTACCCTGCGATCCTCGCGGCCGAGGCAGCGGTCAGCAGGCTGAGGGCTCGGATGCTGGAGCTGTTATGCAATTCGAAGCGGAAATGACTCGTCCTGACACATGCTACTGTTGTAGAGCTGCAACACGATGCCAAATAAACACCTAATTCAGAGGCTGATCGCGGTGACATTCAGGCAGAGACTGTGACTGCTTGCAGTTTAAAGGCTGGCCCGACATTTTGCAACCTGCGCTCTGTGTTATTTTTTTCTTCTTCTTATCTTTCCCTGATGTAAACACGGCATTGCTGGGAATAAATAACCAGAATAAATAAAGCACATATACAATATGTTTCTTACCCGGGTCGCCATCTTTCACAGTTGCAGTAGATGAGGGATGCAGCTCGGGCCAATGTTTCATAGGGCAGTGGGGACAGTGAGCGGAAAAGCTCGGTAGCAGATGGGGTATATAAGCTGCAGCGCACCGCGCTCTGATTGGCTGATACAGGCGGAAGCGTGCCTACGGGCGGATGTCACCGTCAGCTCGCGTTCGGCTAAGGACGATCACTCCTTTTGGTGTCGTCTCACGTGGCGGATTGGCAGAAGTGGGCAAAAGAGATGATTGAAGTGCGACACGAGACGTCGACAGTTGGTGATGAGCATTGATAAACTTGGCACGAGAACGTAGATTTGCTGTCATCAACAATTTCCGCCCATGATGTTTGATAAATCAACTTTTATTTTGGTAAATATTTCACACTCGGCCTCTTCAGCACCATGGACAGCGCATACACACAGCACACTCTCTCTCTCTCTCTCTCTCTCTCTCTCTCTCTCTCTCTGTGGGTAATGTGTAAACCTGTTAAGAAAAGGATCACAGTATAAACTAAAACACACAATGGGACGATAAAATTATTATAATATTAGATATTAATGGACAGTGCAAGACAATAAGAGCAGCACCCACCCTTCAAGGCTGACCTTAAAAAGAATTCAGCACCACGGACAGCAACACAATATGACAACAGTCTTGTACTGTCACAATACTGTCTTTATTTATAATATTTATATTAACTAGTTAGTTTTTGAGGCAGTGTTAATTAATGTCAGTTAACTAGTTATTTTCATATTCTGATAGTAGCTGTAAGAATAGGATGGATAGAATAAATGAAAGTACACTGAATTCAAGAAATAAGGAATGACTAGACTGTACATTTTGTAAAAATAATGATCATTTTAGAGCTGTTATTATTGTTTATGGTTCCATGCCTGTGTCATCTGTTGAAAATAGTTATTTACGTGTATTTTATTTTTTCTATTTTTACAGCAAGTTTTACAGCAGTTTCTATTCCGCCCAAGGATCTTAATCGACAGATGAGAAGTTTGGACTCTCTGGTGCTCCAATGATGGTTCCGCGAGTATAGTTGAAATAGTCCACCGCAGATATTTTACTACTACTAATAATAAAACAATGCAGTAACACCTGCCTATTTTTTGGATCTATTTTTTGTATGTACATAAATGTAGCTGATGCTAAAGCCAGCTGCAATTTGACACAAATATATTTTGGCTGATTGGAATAGTTATAGTATTATTTTCTGAAAGTGACAGTGACAAACACAGAATCTAAGTGTGAGGATGTCCATGACAGGATCCCCGAGGAACATCTGAAAACTGAATACTAAAAAGTGACTGACTGAAGTTGTTGCCCATATCTTATCAACATATTTCCTGGACAATACTCAAGAAAACCATCAACTTTTTTTTTCTTTTGAATTTGTCAACTTTCAGACTTTCATATTTAAGATAATAATAATAATAATAATGTCACCAATCAATCATGACAGAGGTATAAATTTAACTTATTCAGTCATTTTGCAATCACTGTTTTTTTTTTTTTTTTTTTAGCTAGGCTAATCACTCCAGCACATTCAACAATAAATGAATGTATCACAGTTCCTACCACCATGTCCAGAGCTGATTTTGTCTTCAGGTCAGTCAATATCTGGTCTAATCTGTTATGCTCGGTTCAGTGGAGCTCTGTGGCTAAAAGGTACTGAGTCAGTCAGTGACCATGATGATTCAGTAATTGGGAAATCCCAGAGTTTAGGATTAAAGTCAGTGACTGTGATCTGTGACAGTCCTGGTTTGAGCCCAGCTGATGATTTTGAATAAAGATCTAAAATGCCACAACACCACTAAATGATTCAATATAGTCAGTGTGATTCATACATAAAGATCATCATGCACTGTGAAGAAGTCCTGACCATTTATCTTATAAGTAATAGGATAGAAAGATGGAACTAACATACCAAGCAAAATCAAAAACACTTTCCAGCTGTTTGCCTTGTTTCTCTGAGTTTTATAAGATTCTACATGTTCTCGTTGTTTTAGCTCTGTGCTACACTAAACAGATCAGTCCCAGTTTTGTCTAAATCATGTCTGAACATCTAAAGAGGAAGACGAGTGTGAGGTTTTTCTGAAGCTCTCACAGGCTCAGTTGTCTTCCTGCTGCACTCTGTATTAAAATTTCAGCAGCACAGCAACACAGTGACAGTTACATCCATCTTTAACAAGTCTATTCCTGCTTCTTTCTGGGCTTCTTACCTCCTGTGTTAAACAAAACACTGCTGCCTTGCTGTGGTCAGATTAAGAACTGTACAGGGCAGCCCACGCTCCAAAAACCAAACAAAGACAACAATACTTGTAAAGGTTTTTATATAAAGTACCTGTAACAGTTGATCAAATTATTTGTATTTCTCACATACATATTCATACATCCACATAGTAACAGACTGCAGCATCAGCACTCTAGTAACACTAGTAGCCTTGACTTTTGTTCAACAAAGATTCATGTTTATACAATATGATTCACAAATGAAAAGGAAGGAAAACTGTAATAACTTCATCGTCATTATCATAAGCTTCATATGTTACACGATCGTTTTTTGTCTTGTACGTGTTGCAAGATAAAATATGGCACATAGTTATGAGTTGATCAATGATGAGAGCATGTCTTGGAGGGGGCGCAGTCGACCCACATGTCTCTCTTTGACTCAACATAAAGGTTCGTTCAGAGGACATGTTTCCATTCTTTGCTTCCTTTGCTTTCTTTGCTGGAAATACTGAAGCAGGTGGAAGCAAAAGCAATGACAAATGTTGAAGGAAGATTTGCTCGTCACTTGGTTTTGTTTCACAGAGAAATTCACCACACCTCCTCTTGTCTGTCAAAAGCTGACACCTGACATTCACATGATATTGAGTAATCAATATATGACCCCCTGTATTATCTATCCAGGATAGGGCGTCACATTTGATTTCAACAGAAATGATAGAATTGACTGTTCCCTAAACACCTCCGCCCTGAACAGCAATTCATAGATCAGCAACCATGACTAAACATGGTGCGTCCATGTTCAAGCAGTGTGCATGGTGCTGTAGTATGAAGTAAGAATACATGGCATTTCAAGAGACTGATGAAAGGTGAGAGTAAAATCGGACTGAATCAAACCGTGTGTTTATCTGCCCTAATGTAAGCTGCTAGCGTTAGCATGTGTGTCTAGTAACTGAGCAGCTCCTTCAGGACCTTCTAGTCACATTCATTAACATGAAGGGTTACAGGTTACATTAAAAAGCCCCGTTCACAACTAGCACATCAATTCTATTGTACCTCACTACTGTGAGGAAGACAATCCTGGATGTTATCAGAATTTAAGCTAATGTTAGTTTGCTATTTGTTGACTTGGGGAAAGTAACATAATCATCATTACAACATAAGTTGTATGTAGTTTTACATCACATTATAAGAGCAATGTTGCCTCCCTATTTTCATGCCTTCTACATGGACGAAAATGCTAATTGTAGCCTCAGTCTTTTAGCCAGGTATCATCGTGTACGTCTGTCAAAAGCTATCATAGTAATAAATAACTGGAGCTAATAAAATATTGTCAGGTGCATATATAAGAGCCCTTTCATATGATATTAAAAGGCGTAAGATGGAAGCAATAAAATGCTGGCAGAAGATGACATTTTGAAACCAGCTCATTGAGCTAACAGTTAGCTACAGCTGCTAAAATCAATAGCTGCTGGCTTACTATGAGAAGCTGATGTTGTCTAAAATCAAGGACCCATCGTCTCTAATTTACTGAGACGAATTTGGATTGTAAATCTGCCACGTTAGCTTTGTAAACAGTGTACTGTGAAAACAGAGAGAGATTAGCGAAAGGAGCTACCAGTAGCTAACAGTGGTGTGGCTCAGCAAACAGTCAACTAAATCAACATGTAACAGTGATTTAGTGATTTCAACATAAAGATTAATCATATCTCTACTAAATCTGGGCCATATTCAAAACCATGAATGGTAGAAGTACATGAATAATGGTTTGTCACTGTACTTTTATCTTTTAAAAGATAAAAGAATTGACTCATTGAGTATATTCTTGGGAATGCCATTCAAATAAATGCTACTTGTTTGTCTACTGTTCAACCCATCAGAAGCAGCCAGGAGGAAGGACATGTAAACAAGCTTGTTTGCCATGGATTCATTCTTCATATGCATATTAGTCTCATGAGGTCTGAACCTGGATCAAAGCTGCATCTTTTTTTTTTTCAACAGCATGGCACCTCTAGTGCAGCCCCGTCAGTTATCATTTGAACACCACCAGAGTTAAATTGCCTGTGTCATGAAAACACCCAGTCTGTAAATAGGCATGACATTCTTCAAGTTGTCTCATGTCTAAACACGATTTAAAATCCCATTCCCTATGTCATTTTGTTATTTTGCCAAATATCTTGTTTTCAGGAATTATAAATTCGAGATCCGAAGGTTGAGTGCTCCTGCTGTCAAAGAGTCCAATTTTAGTTTACATTTTGGAAAGTGGCACATAAAACTTTGTGTATTAAAATACCCCCCTTTTCTGGATTAAATGTCTGATACCTGACATAACAACACTACGAAAAAAACTTATTTGTGAAATCCATTTAGAGTCTTTCTTGTTCAGCAGTCACAGACTTTGAGTTGGCTCATGTTTCTTTGTGTTTTGTTAGGTTTTTTTTTTTTGTTCTTTGTCTTTTTTTTTTTATGAAATAACGAGTCTTTAGAATGATATGGCACAAAATTTCTGTCATGTTCGAGAAGGCAGAGCCTTTCTGAAATTGAAGACAGGTTATTTGCTACGGTTAGACTTGGTGACATGACATCGTCAGAAGAAGGACTCTCTCCAGAGGGAACATGTGGAGTATGTTATAACTCACCTTTAAAAAGCATTCCACCAATTTTACACATGGATGTATGGGTATTTTTTACACAGCCTGTGATCATAATTGTAGAATTACACCTGAAAAACCCATGATGTCATTGATTTAATCTTCCCATCCATGGAAACAAGAGTAGAGGTAATGGACAATGTGTAATGCTTCTCACACATTTCCTTCATTAGAGAGTCCCAGTGCTGAGTGTCTGTCACATCACTGAGCCTAGCTGTCAGCAGTTCAATGCTCAGTCTCTTCTGTAACATGTGGTGCAATGTGCCCAACACAAAGCAGCATGCTAGGAAACCTATAGAAGCGCACATGCATATCAAACAACTCAGTGAATAAGTAAGCCATCAGGTCAGTGGACCAGAGAGTCTCTGAAATGTGGGACGACTGGACTGGACCGCACCAGGAAGGATGAGGCTGGTTCAGACCAGATTGGAGCGGATGATGGAGAATTTTTTTGTTTATCTGTGGTTAATGTGGAGCAGTAACGAATACTGGGGGTGGAAGGAGAGAGGAGGAGGAGGAAGAGTGGGGGGTTGACACTTCAAACAGTAGCCCCTCAAACCGAGCGGTGACAGCAACATCAAAATGTTTGCTTTGGAAGAAAAGTCCCTTCTCTGCACTTGTAGTGTCTGCTCCCGCCCTCACACACCTGGAATATAATGAGATTTTACTTTCACTTTGCCGTTTGCAGCCATTGGTTGAGACAGATCACATGATCCAGTCTCTGAACATGTGCTCCATGGTTCATTCACTCAGAGTGAAGGACAGAAAATGAGTGCAGCGTTTTAAAACAGAAACCTTTCTTTCTCTCTCATTTTTCTTTCTTTCTTTCTTTCTTTCTTTCTTTCATTCTTTCCTTCTTTCTTGTGGTCATTCAGAACATCACTGATATATACTGCAAGACAAAGTGCAGGGGAACAGGAAGAAATGAAATAATTCCTTGTGTAAAATATGTCCTGTAGAGGTCAGTATTGCATTTTCCCATGTTTTTTTTCTTCGTAAATGTAAACAGCTTACAGCAGGGCTTGTATAATGATTCTTAATCTGTGCCCAAAGGATTAGCATTTCATACTTTTAAAAATAAATAACTGATCTCCTGATTCACTGTCAGATTTGGCTGGATAAACCCCAAATATTCCATTCAAAGTACAGTACGTTATGTAAGAACGTGGATCAACTAATCCACTACAGTACAATTACACCGAATTGGGACTAAATTTCACAGTCTGACGAGTTTGGAGACTAGTTGTGTCACAGTTGATTCAAACTCATCCGTGTTATTTTATTAGTTAATGCTCTTTCGATGCAGTGTCAACAGCGGACCACACAGCCAGTGTTGATGAGTGCAAAAAGCTTGGGCAGGACAATAGGAATAAGGAAAATGGAGTTGGCAATAAGCAGGTGGTCATGTGCAAGGACATATGAGGTGACCTCATGCAGCGTGGTTCTTGTTTTTCATTACCCTGACATTTCTCTATAGCGAAAATGTCTGGATGCTATCACACAATATCAATATCCTGTATCTTTATATTTATAATAATATTCACCCTCATTTACATGAATCTGTGTTGTCTGGCGTTTCTATTTCTAACCATAACTTCTAATCAAACGGCAGAAAAATACTTAACGGGAATATCAGATTTCATTTCTTATCTCACTGAAACATGGCACAGGTCAGACAGATGTGTGTCTCTGGGCCAGAGGCAACAAATAAAAATGATAGATATCTCTTTCTTACTTCATCTTAATGTGATATCATGAGCTCTACTGGCCTCGCATTTGATAACATACAGCTCTTCATTGTATGTGTTGTTAGTTGAATTGTTCTTGAAAAACTAAAGATCATATCTCGGCTTTAAAGCTTGTTATTGTCACATCCTGAGCCAAGCAACCAAGACACTGAATATCCTGTCAGCCGTGACAATCTAATCAGATCCAATCATGTCAAATAATGTGGCCAGCAACACAACAACCCTGATTTTATCTGCTTTGTTTTGGTAAAATGGCCTTACAGGTCCATTACAGGCTTCAAACAGGACACTGCAGATCAGTTACTGCTCCTGTCTGACAGCCTGTTAGCATTTATGTGGCTCTTTACCCAACTAAACTGATTTTAACACCTCTTTATTCCCAGAAGCTCTTTGTTCTTGGTCACAAACAGGAAATTTGGTTAATCATAAACCAGTAGAGACGCCAGACAACAGTTCTGCTCCAAGGTAGCACTACGATGCATTACATTAGTCCACCCATCCACAAGCTGTTAACTCCATCAATCTTTCTATTCATCCATCCTTGCTTCCCCCCTCCTAGCTCCCTCTTATCGGTCAAGGCCTATGAGGAGTTTGGTCTTCTCCTCTTCTTTCTTGCTCTCGTTCTTCAGGTCGGCGAACACCTGGGTAAAGAAGTGTGGGTCGGTGTTGATCTGGAGCATCTTGCCACTCATGCGGTTGATGATATCCAGGCAGCGGTCCCAGAAGGCTTCCTTCTCCGCCTCAACCAGGAAGGGCTTCAGCGGGTAGGAGATCTCGTTGCCCATGTAGGAGTAGGACAGGTAGAGGCAGGTGAGCAGCGAGGCCTGCAGCTCGCGCTCTGAGGCCACCTCGGCCGAGACCACATCGCGGCACAGCATGTAGAGGAAGACCACATTGGCTGGAGTGATGAAGCCCTGATCCTGCCAGCCCTGTAGGAGGAGGGAGCGGTCCACGCTGCGCAACCACAGCACGGGATCTGTCGGCGATAGACGCTTCAGTCGGTAACACCGACGGCACAGGAACTCACCGAGGCTGCGCATGAGTTCACTGGTGGAGGCCTGGGTTGAGAAAAGACAATGCAAAAAAGGAGAATTTATAGGGATAGATGATCAACATCATTTCAACAATCAGAATTTGGCACCAAGCAGTAAGGCTTACCTGGACAATGACACGTTTTGGTGTGCCTGCTGCAGTAGACGGCTGGATCCCGGAGCCTGTGAGGGAATTCTTTTTGGCAGCAACAGTCGCTACGTTAGCCAGGGTCTTGGAGGTGGGCAGATGGGAAGAGGTAGTGGTGGTGGTGGCAGAGGGGTCCTGACCAGATGAGTAAGATGAAAGGTTAGCACAGGACTGAGACTTCTTTAGCTTCAGACTATTGGAGTCTGAATTGGCTGTGGCGGTGGCGTGGCCATCCGGTGAGCTGCCTTTTCCACCATCACCGCTGTCTGACTGCAGCTTCTTGGAACCCTTCCTCTTTGCCGATACGGCCACAATTCGTTTCCATGGTAACACACTGATAATGGAAGGCCGTTTGAGAGACTTTGCAGCGGCGGCAGCGGCATCCTTGGCATTCTTGCTGTTCTGGACTGCCGTGTAGTGACCCACTGTTGCAGGGCCATCCTCAAAGAGCGCTGCCTTTCGGTAGCTGGGAGACAGCGACAACACCGTACCCATGATGCCTGGCGAGGGTTAGCAAAGGGACTTAGGAGAGGTGGAGTGGGGAGCACTCAGGGGAAGCTCTTTGATTGATCCAGACAAAGAGCTCTGAGAAGATCAACGTGTCTCTGGCGGAAGTCGAACCTGTGAGCAAAGAACAGGAAGAAGTAGGAGTCAACAGCAGTCAACAAAAACATGTCATGATTAACAAATCAAAGCAGGATGTCTATAGTCGTTGGTCCATCTGTAGTGGAGATAACCTGCCAAGAAAATACACATTGCATATACAGTGTAAAGAATTCAACCTCCAATAATGATACCATTTCAAAGTCGCCTGCATATGTCAGTCTGCATATGCTAAGTAAAAATATTGGCATGTATTGGTCAACATACATGTCAATGCTAATCTATTTTAGGTCTATTATAAGCTGACCAGGCAAATTGATCACTCAGGATCTTAGAGACATTGGATTAAGGATTTTTTTTTTGTGAAGACACTGTCCAACTCCAATAATGGACCTTAACACTGTTAGGGTAACAATGGTTGCCATTGTGAGAAGAAAACTTAATGAATTCAACTTTATTGGTTTAAGATTTCAAACATGGTTTTCCTTAACTGACGAAGTTTGCACAGTTTGGATCTAACTTCCTATTTAGCTGTGTTTGTTACTTTACCCCCATAATGAAGATAAACAAGAAAACCCCATCTTCTGCCATGTTGCTATCTCTAAAGGCAAGAGCATGCCTTTGTGTCAGCATTTTTGTCCTTTTTGTAAGCGAGAAAAAAAAATGTAGCAAGGTCTAATTCCTTTTCAAAGCTTTCAACCACATGCCACCTTCTTCCTCAGCTACCTATATAGGTGTTTCTGTGGTGGTATCACTGTCCTTCACACACGACAGTTGAACAAAATAATATTTTTTAAGATGTAATTCTAGAAGAAAAAAATCAATTTAGGGCTAAATGTGAAATGTGGCTGAACAAGTTCATCATGTGTAAAACTGTTTTCTTTTTTCAAACCTTTGTTGGAAAGTCCACAGGTTTCACTTGTTTGAGACAGGGGGAAAAACTTTTAAAGCTTTTAACTGATTGAATTTTAAGGTTCCGTGCAAGTTTAGCAAATGTGATTTCTTGCCAAAGGTGAGTGGTGGTCAATGGCATGTTGCCAAAGGCTTCAACCATCACTGCAAGAGATTATAATACACCCCCTGAGCAGCACTATTCCAAGGCAAGTAGGTTAGCATGCTAACTTGTATAAAAAGTATGACAAATTATGACTTATACAAAACCTTTATTGTTATCTGTGTTGAAATTTGCCTTCAGCTTAATGATAAAAACAAAAAAGTCACATTATATCCTCACCACCCTGTCAAATATTCTTCATTGTTCTGCTTTCATTTATTACCCTTCCAGCATCTGGGGGAAGTATTTATTCTATATATGTCTCTATTTGCTATTAATAAGCTATAACATCTCTGTGTTAAAGTTTCAAATACAATGAGTAGTGGATAAGACAGGTCAGTAATGATTCTGTCAGCTTTACTTCTAAAGAATTTGTTGTAGTTGGTTTTGTGTCTTCACTAAGTTGCTTCACTTCACTTAAATACATTTTATTATAAATTCAATGCACAGAACGACATAAACAGAAACACAAATGTTGAGCTAGTGTTGACAATACACGGGTAATCAGAAAATGGAGGACGAGCTTATCATGGCTGTCTGTGGGAACCCAGAACTGTACAGTACTACATCTGAAGAGAACGAACAAAAAAAAAAAAAAAAAAAAAAAAGAAAGAAAGGGTTTTGATAAAAACCAAAGAAGCGGCTAGGTATAGCTATGGTTTTCATCTATTGTGTGATTCCACTTGTGGTTATGAGGTTTCCAGAAAAGAGAGCTCCTATTTTTTCCCATTTAGTAAACATTTGAATTTTCTCCTGTGAGTAACACATGGCTAAAATTACATTTGTTTTCTTCATCAACGGCTTCCAGAACATTTGATGTCACTTGAAAACTGTTGAGCTTTTGTAGTAAGTGGAGTCATTTCTTTAAAGAAAAAAAAAACAACACATGAACAAACATGTGTCTATTACAAGAAGACATGATAGAAATGGATAGAAATGGAAGCAAAACAAGAGTGAGCATTATCGTTGCTGACAGCTCTTAAAATTAAATCTTTGGTGAATTAAAATATTGATGTTTAAGCTAGCTTTTTAGCTAAAATCCCATTAATACTAACATTATCTATGTAGTAATGGTAAAAACTTATATATATATATATATATATATAGCACCTTTAACTTACAATTCAATGTTAAATCATATATATTAATGGAGCATTATGAGCATATTGTTTATGATATAAAGTGATTATATCTAAATCACAGCACTGGAGTACTGTTCAGTTTTGTATCAGAGAAAATGAGCAACACATTTTATTTTCACTCTACTCTAATTTCTAATATCTGCATAAAACATATTGAGAAGCATCACGTCTGTGTGACTGTGGCTCGTTCATGACTGTTACATAAGAAGCGAGCAGAGGCCACACAGGCATGATGAAAAAGAAATGTGCACAAGCATCCATCTTAGCTTCAAAATGGAAGCCTCGAAAAGAAAAAAAAAACGCGCCCCATCCCCTCCAACATCAGGTAGCTTAAGATCTACCAGCTCACAGGCCTGAGCTCCACACACACACACACACACACACAAACACACACACACGTCCTCGGGTAATACGATATTAGTTCAGTCTTGTCTGATCCATGATCCCCCCACCCCTACTTATTATCTAAATATAAAAATCAGTTGTGAATTAAATGGACGTGTTTTCATATTACTGGGTTTGTAGCAACATCCGGGACTCATCAATAGGCTGGTTTCTGTTTGATCAGGGATGCTGAGATTGAAAAATGTTTTTTTATCACATGCGGTAAAAAAAAAAAAAAAAACCCTTAGTATATGTCCCTACCTTCTAATTAATGGACTCTTCTTTTGAAATCCATGTATCACACCTTGACCCCCCTGCTGCTGCTGGGTAAATGTGGTCAAAATGTGAAAACGTTTTGGTTGTTTCTTCTTCTTCTTCCCCCCCAGCCGTTTTTGCGCTTTACTCGTTTTTCAACAAACAAGCTTGCGAGGATCCGGGGCGTTATAAAAAAAAACCTGGATCGGATCCCACGGTGGGTGCAGGCCACGGATAGGTCGGGTTTTTTAAAGTCACTGCCTGGTTCAGATCTTCATTTGTAAAGAAGTCCCCCGCTCGTCGATGGGAATACAGATGCGAAGCAGATGCAAAAGGTGCTTCACTCCTTCGCTCGCAGCGAGTAGGAAGATGTCTTCCATTGAGAAAATGGAAAATCTCTCCGGTCACGGCTGTTAATGTCCCTGTGACAAACCACCCTCACATAAATAAAACAGCATAGATCGGTGTTAAAAAAAAAACAAAACAAAAAACAACACCAACAACCTTAATGACGGAGAATATCAAGAGACACACACACAGAGTGAGAGAAAAAAAATGGCCCCTGTGAAATCCAAAAATAGATTTGCAGCTTCCAGCCTCAGCTATGCAAACCTGCCACAGACAGAGAGTCGCTGCTGTTGATGCGGGCATCTGCAGTTATTCGGGTTGGATGTGGGAGATAAACGGCGCCTTCCGATTGGCTGCCGCCTCTCGGACGCCGCTCGTGCCGCCGCTTCGTTTTGGCTTGTCGCAGTCGCTTCGTTCAGACCATTGGGCCGCTGACGGAGATGCAGCCTATCGGGGCGGTCGCTGTCCGCGGTGCTGAAGCAGAAGCAGGCGGACAGATGCGTCAGAGCTGCTGCTGCTGTAGAGGAGCGGGGGGAGGAGGATCAGACCTGCACCGGGTTTTTGTGAATCACTGTTTAACACAACCACTGTGGCCGCTGGATCCGCCTGCGCACAATCTACAGCTTTTATAGAAAATTCCTCCCTCACTGTCAGGCTGAGGATAGTTCCCTCAGTAATCAATAAGAGGTGCACTACAGCCTGTGTGTTTCATAGCTTTACAAATAGACTTTGTTTCATCTTTACCCTTATTACACCACTTGTATTACTATTAACCAGAAGTTTCCAACCATTTTAACAGCAGATCATGTAGTCAAAAAGATATTTGCGGTTTCATTTTATGTCATTCATCTCACAAATATGGAATAATCCAATATTTTATAAATGAAAGTCAAGATTTAATGATCTTAGTCTTCTTCTCTTTTCAATAGATAGATAGATAGATAGATAGATAGATAGATAGATAGATAGATAGATAGATAGATAGATAGATAGATAGATAGATAGATAGATAGATAGATAGATAGATAGATAGATAGATAGATAGATAGATAGTCTATATCCGATGAGAATATCTGATTTGTACATAATAAAGCAATGAATCACTTCACTTCACTTTGTGTTTTATTTATAATTTACACTTAGTCTACACTTTAGATAGATAGATAGATAGATTATGAAGACAAACATCACCATCAACAGCAGAGCTGTTATTATTTTCACCTTGTGAGAATTTGTTTTAAATATCTGGCTCTGTAGGCTTCTACTGTGTTGTAGTAGGAACTACCACAGAGACAGCTTTGACAACTTTGTCAGCTTTGGCAGGTGTTTTAAATACTGTCTGTCTGTGTAAAGACACAATGATGATGTCACAATTGTGCAAGATGCAATCACTAAACTTGGCAGATGTGCACAGAACACCAGTATAAAAGCTGAATGTGAGGATGAGTGAGTCATGAGCAGTCATGTGATAATGCAGTAATACATTTATGTTTTTACAGATGCTTACTATATTTACTGTGTTAATCATTTGTCAAAGAATGAATAATATATGTTTGTGAATGTATTGTCTGGAGATGTAAATTACATAATAAACAACACAACAACTAGTGTGTTTAACAACATAGATAAAGGATGTGTAACTGCCTGTAGGTCAGATCAGGATCACTATGTCCTTTTAATAGAAATAAACCTGTTCACTTCTTATTACCAATGAAAGAAGATATTGTTGTTTTTCTGTATGTGAACTGATTAAACACTAATATACTGCCAATATTTTTCCACCTGGCTTTTACAATATAATGTCAACATCAATAACTTCACCACTACAACTTCACCATAACTGCAACAATAACGCAGCTTCAAGTTGAGCAAAGTATGACTAAGTCAGGAGGGATTTTCTCATTAGATCTGGAACAATACAGTAAATAAAGCTACAATGCAGTTTCATAGTGTTTGTTGAGTTAATGCAAATAAAACAAACTTAACCCCAAACAAACTCAAGTGAAACCGGTGGTAGATGCATCAGTATTTCTGTAATAATTTGGTGATATTGACAAAAACACATAAAGCTCAGTTTAAATCACTTAACTTGTCTACAAGAGAAAGTACATGTAATGATGATAGTTATAATTATGTGATGAAACAGTGTAATGACAGTGTAATGATTATCAGAAACAACAATACAAAATGAACTTGTCTACATCTACGAACTGACACCATATTCACCATATAAGCGATGGTTTGGACGAGGTCAGAAGAGATAGATCGACAGACAGAGACAGACAGAGATAGATAGATAGATAGATAGATAGATAGATAGATAGATAGATAGATGGATGGATGGATGGATGGATGGATGGATGGATGGATGATAGATAGATAGATAGATAGATAGATAGATAGATAGATAGATAGATAGATAGATAGATAGATAGATAGATAGATAGATAGATAGATAGATAGATAGATAGATAGATAGATAGATAGATAGATAGTCTATATCCGATGAGAATATCTGATTTGTACATAATAAAGCAATGAATCACTTCACTTCACTTTGTGTTTTATTTATAATTTACACTTAGTCTACACTTAGTTTTTGATTTTTAACACATTTCTAAAAACGTGAGCAAAATTGTATCAGTTTAAAATTCAACCTACAGTTCATTCAGGTGCAAGAAGCCACTGTTTCCTCTGAAAAGTAATTCAGGATGTTTCATTACAATTCAGTTAAATGCATTGTTGTGGGATTAGATATTTTAATGCAACAAATTTGTTGTTAATAAGTTAATGATGTGGTGACTGGTCAATTCCTGTCCTGAAAACTTTTATTTTAAAGTGTCTTATAGTTGAACCAAAATCAATTTTAATGATATTAGAGTAACTAATTATAATGTAAATTTCTTTAAATATGGAATATATGGAATGTAAAGCTATTTTATTTATTTTGTATATACATATACACATGTATATATATATATATATGTATACACACACACACACACACACGCATTAAATACAGTGTAATTTATAGGCTTATTCCAGAGTGTATGGATTAAATATTTGACTAGTTTGAGACATAAAGTATTGAGTGATAGAAAAAAAAACTACACACAACTGAATGCAGGTATAACTTAATTATAACAGTTTTTCTACAGAAAAGAATTCTTACATTGTCTTTTTTTAAGAAAAGAAAGGAAGAGGAACCGTTTATGCAAGTTAACAGATTGGCGCTTTGAACTACATTACCCATCATGCATCTTCCGGAAGTACGCACCCACTTCCGGGTTGCGAGGTTATAAGATGATGTGTTTTGCTTATGGGCGCCTCCTCAGCCTCAGTCAGTTTGTTAGAAACGAAACGGTCTGTGCATGTGAGAGTTTTACTTGTATTTATTAGCGGTGTTGACAATGGACGCGTTACACAGACACCGTTCCCTTTATAAAGGAACAACTCCGCCATGGAAGGAAACGTACCGCAAGGTGAGATATAAAGCAGCAGTATAGTGTGTTAGCTAGCTAACATGTCGACACAACACAACGCTGCTGCAGGTTTTTGAGTTTAACTTCAAGCTGTTTTGTATGATTTTAATGTTTTACCAGCGCTGTGTAGAGAGACTGAAGAACAGCAGGTCTCGGCTGCTGGACAGGTATCGACAGATGGGGGAGAACCAGCAGCGCAGCGGCTCCGGGGCCTCCATCATCGTCCAGGAGGTGATGGAGGAGGAGTGGACCGCGCTGCGCTCAGAGGACCAGAGGCTGCCTTCACTGTGGGGACCGCACGGCATGGCGGAGGTCGATGTCATCCCCACGTCCCTTTGTCACAGATGTGTGCTATCCTGTTTTAGAGTTTTCTAACTAACGACAGGTCATCTTCCTGTTTTTTGAAACAGATGTTCACTGTCATGAAAGAGTATGATGAACTGGCCGTGCTTGAAGAAATCCAACAGGAGCTCATATCTCAAGGTAAACTACTCCTGTAAATCGAATCATCCTGGTTCTTTCTGTCCAAAGTCAATTGAATGAAAACTGCAGCAGGATTGAGGGTGTTATTGTCTGTCTTGGCTTCAGAAATGTCCATTATTGATGAATATGAGAAGAACCTGCAGCTTGAACAGCAGTACATATCATCTGTCGTGGAAGGGATGGATGAGATTCATATTATCTGCCCTATCTGTCACACGTGAGTTAAATAAGTACTGTAACAAAAGATAATGACAAAGGACAATGACTGTATAATGGCTACAAAATTGATAAAATAAATGTATATGATTCCATTTTAAAGTGCTTCTTGTGTCTTGTAGGAACAACTTGACCATCAACCACCATTTTATCTCCTGCACTTGTGGACTGTATATCAACACTAAGGTTTGTCTAACTCAGTTCTGTAAAAAAAAAAATGACATCCCTTTGTTTTACTTTACAGGACTTTTTAAATCTTATAAACACAGACAGTAGTTACCCTCCAGCTATGAACTTTCTAAACTTAGAGCATCATTATCCTCCCTCCGTGTAGCACAGCTTATGTTTCTACAAAATCCTGATTGAGTTGAGTGAATAAACAATTGCTTCAGTTAAGATGTTGTGTGTGCTGGTTTTGTCTTTAGAAACAGGACATTACACCTGACATCCTGTGTGGTTTACTGGAGTCCAGGGTGTCGGAGCACATGGAGGATTGTCTCCACAACCCTGTTTTCTCTGTAACTCCAAACACAGACAGTTCTGCAAACCTGATGATAAGCTGCCAGGTACAACATGGTCCAATGATCACTGTTCATTCCATTTATGAAAAAACATTTTTTCCCCATCTTTTTCTTTGTGATCACAGATTTGTCTTCTCCTTTCAGGTTTGTGACTATTTGTCCATCGTCCTGTGAAAACAGACACATCGATCATGAGTGACTGGACTCGAGATATTATTTTGAGCTTTTGTGCTCTTTGTATAATTTGTGAAATAAAGATTATTTTTTAATATTTAACACATGGATGGTGTTCTTTTGCATTACTTTAGGCTGCCACCTTTACACGTTTAAATGGAGGCTATGGTACATCTGTGGATGCATTTATTTATTTATTTTGTCACCTTTTTCTTCTTTAAGCAAACACCATAAAAAAATCTGATCACTCAAATGAAACCTCCATTTCAGAAACACAGAAGTCAACTTTAACGTTAACACTATTGAACTTATCTATTAATACTCTGCCTTTTTAGTTACTCTGCTCCCCTGAGTGTTATTGTTAATAAAGACAACTTTATTGTAAATTCTGCCTCATGCACTGAAACCCTACACTGAAGACATGCAAGCAAAATTAATTAAATAGAATGCATTAAATATAAGCACAATATATAAAATATGTCAATGAGGTGTAAAAAAACTGGACTAAAGTCTGGTCCAGCATTTCCTTGTAATGCCTAAATAAATTAAACATTTTATGCAGATTCACAGTCAGTTAGAATAAAACAGCTATTATTTATTTTCTGGAAATGTACAATATCAGCTCAGATAGATTGATTTGATACTTTGAACATAAAAACTTAATTGTATTATATCACTGCCTGACGTGTAAAGCCATAAACACACTGATAATGACAGTCAATATAGTTTAACAGTTCAAATACTGTTAATGACATTAAGATTAGAAAACCTGCTAATATTAAACTGAGGAAATGTTATTTCTATTATCTAATTAAGCACTGGTCGTTCAGTAGTAATTAACTTTAGTCTACAAATCATCTAACGTCATTAATAAACATGATAAATAGTAATTTGCCTCAGTAATAATATAAAACAAAAGCAAAAAAATAGTGCATAGTTTCAGGGGCGGTCAGTATTTCTATTGGCTGCATGTCCTCTAGATGGCGCCATTTCTCCGACCATGTGAACGACCTGACCGGAAAACAAACGGACAGAGTGGAGCGGAGGCAGGCAGAGGAAAGATGGCAGCCGCGGCAGTGGCTGAGTTTCAGAGAGCACAGTCTCTTCTTGGAACAGACCGGAATGCCTCTATCGATATCTTACATTCAATAGGTAAATATAACCGACAAGTTGTGGCGCTGAATAGAAAATATCCCTCACGTTCAGACATTGATGCTTTGCTTCTCCATCAAACGTGGGGCAGTTGAGTTAGCCACCTTTGCTGTTAGCCAGTTAGCTGCTAAGCTAAGTTAGCTAACACAGTGCTGGTCGCCTCTTTTTTCCTCCTTGCTTTCACAGTGAGTCAGCAGCAGCGGGCTAGCCGGCTAGCCGGTTAGCCACACACCGGCTAGCTAGTCGGTGAAGCTAACGTTAGCTTCCCCGGGCTCATTCATTTAACATGAGTTTGGCTGACAGCTGGCTAGTTAACGCTAGCATGCAGCCAGCGTTGTTAGCCGCTAGCAATCGCCTTGTCACAAGTCAGGCCAACTGGGAAATTAATATTAAACGGAGTTGACTAATTTTTTTTTTTGTCACAACGGTTAGCTTGTTCCAAAGTGCCTTTTAGCGCCTTTTGTTGTTATTAAAGCTCAGAAACGTAGCTGACATTAACGTTTTATTGTTTTAATTTGACAGTTGCTGTATTTCACAGGTACGCTAGCCGCTTGGCTGCCTGCCATCCGACCGAGCCGGTCGATGATACAACTTGACTTAATGCTAATGTCCAGAAACAGAATGAAGGAGTGAAGCGTCAACATTATCACTGTTTGTATGTCGCGGTGATTCATGTCAGTGCGGGTCAAATGACATCACCACATCACCTTGTGCGTGTGCGCGTGTCTGTCTGTGTGTGTGTTTGTGTGTGCGCGTATGCGTTTTGTAGTGAAGCGGGACATCCATGAGAGTGATGAGGAGGCGGTGCGTGTGAAAGAGCAGAGCATCCTGGAGCTGGGTGGGCTGCTGGCCAAGACAGGACAGGCTGCAGGTAACAGGACATGATGTTCGTGTTACAAAGTTTCATGTCACACACTCTCTGTCCATTTTATTTATTAAAACAACCAAAACTACACTTTATAAATCTCAGTCAAACCTCAGTCACGAGTCCCCGTGGATTGTACATCAACACTTAAGTTTTTCTCTTAAAAACATCATCCATCTGTTTTATTTTACAGGACATGACACTTTTTATTCAGTCAGTTTAATCAAATCATTTATGGCGTCAGATAAATTGGACTAGTTGTGAGAAAGTTGTGGTTTCATTTTTTTAATAGCAGAATCTGTTAATTAAATCTTTGTTTTCATGTGTAGTTTCAATACTTAGATCACCATTATTCTCTCTGTTCACAACTTATTTTTTTGACTATTCCTAAATTCGGTAAATGAAGGAGAGTTAAGTGAACAAGGGATTACCTGAGTTAAGATGTTGTGATGTTTGCAGATATCTTTAGGAACAGAACATTACACCTGACATCCTGTGTGGTTTACTGGAGTCCATGGAAAACTGTCTCCACAACCCTGTTTTCTCTAAAACTCCAAATACAGACACATCTACTTTCTACTTTAGCTTAAAAAGTTTCAACACCGTGTTTTTGTTTGTTTTTTCTAAATAGATAGATCCCATCAGAGAATTTATTGCGTTACACCAGAATAACACGTAAGGACAAAAAGGAATGTACAGAAAAATATGCCAACGACAGGACAAAAGTTAAAATCTAATATACAAATATAAATGTATACACACACAGGTGCATATACAACTCTACAACCATTTTTTAAGTATGGTCAATGATGAATAAACAGTTGGATAAAAAAGGCAGTGAGTGAAGGTACAACAGAGCGTGTCACCTCTCACACAGAGCTGAGTTGTTGTAAACACCAGGAATGTTTTTCTGAACTGTTTGTGACAGTGGAGCCGGATGATGAAGACCGGTTTGTTTCTCACTGACACAAAGTTTATGTGTGTCGAAGCTAAAAAAAAATGGGGGGGGCACACAATCTAATGTTGTTGGACGTGTCTTAGTGACATTACTGTAAATCAAGGCTCAGAACAATAAGTTAACCTCTAACCAGACTGAAGACCTGCTCCACGTCAGCAGCTGTATTTCACCTGTCGGTGTGTTTTACCCCTCGCCATATGTTTAGAATATAAACTAAGCTCATAATTGAAGAATTTAAAGTAGCAGTTAAATGTTAAGACACTTGTGGATCTTCTTAACATAATCTGTCTGCCTGTCTGTTGTGTAAACAAACCAAAACATTGTGCAAGGAGAGCAGTGGTTGGCAGAGCCAGAGTATTCTTTGGATGAAAGTTTGTTCTTGCTTCACATTTGGAGCAGTGGAAGCTGTAATTCATCAAAACAGTAGAACAGTAGTAAAGTTTGACCTTTGTCAAATGAAGTGGCTTCATTCAGACCTGGGCTGTGTTTTTTTATAGACTTGACCAAATTACTAACTAACAACTGTGGTGTTTTATTCTGAAACACTGGGAGTTTCAGGTAGCATTTTGTGTTTTCAGACGTTTTTTTTTCATCTCTTAATAATCTCACAAACTCTTCTTCTCAGAGCTCGGGGGTCTGCTAAAGTATGTGCGCCCCTTCCTCAACTCCATCTCCAAGGCCAAAGCAGCCCGGCTGGTCCGCTCCCTGCTCGACCTCTTCCTAGACATGGAGGCCGCCACTGGTCAGGAGGTGGAGCTCTGCCTCGAGTGCATAGAGTGGGCCAAGGCCGAGAAGCGGACTTTCCTTCGACAGGCGCTGGAGGTGAGGCCTTTGTTTCACTGCCGTGGAGCTGAGCCGAGCTCTGCCCTTTCAGGTTTGGTCGGGCGAGTGAGAACAGGCTGCTCACACTCAGGTGGTACCAGATGCTGGCACCAAAATGTCTGATTTTATAACCTGGGAAATTTCCCAAACAAACTATGATGTGGTTCATTGTTGCCTCTTGTCCTGTAACGGTAAAAGATGACCCACCTCCAGATCTGGATAGACTTGTCTGGTCAGGTTCAACCAGCTGTCTTCTTCTGTTTCACCAGTTAATGTCAAACACTGCCCAAAACTATGTCTCAGTAAATTTGGTTTTACCTTCCTTTTACCTTCTCAGTACAAACAAGTTGATGACTGTTTCCTGAGCTTGTTGTCTTTTTCCTCTCTCCTCAGGCTCGTCTCATCTCACTGTATTTTGACACAAAGTGCTACCAGGAGGCACTACAACTGGGTCGGTGCTAAGTCTCTGTAGTTTTTCCTTTGACAGTTAACAAAAGAAATCTTTGGTTTAAAACACGAAAGTTCAAAGAAATCAGTAAATGTGGGAATTTTCCTCACATTTAGAGCAAAAGTTTAGCGTTGACTCTATACTTCCTGATTTCCTCAGGCTCCCAGTTGCTGCAGGAGCTGAAGAAGATGGACGACAAAGCCCTGCTGGTGGAGGTTCAGCTGCTGGAGAGCAAGACGTACCACGCGCTCAGCAACCTGCCCAAAGCCCGCGCCGCCCTCACCTCGGCCAGGACGACCGCCAACGCCATCTACTGCCCACCCAAACTACAAGCAGCTTTAGACATGCAGTCAGGTGCAACATACGTTCTTTGTACAACATGTTGAGACGCTCAAAAAAAACATGAGGTAAAGAAAATCTCAACTCCACATTGACTGTTCGTGCATGCTCGGTTGTGTGTGCAGGGATCATTCACGCAGCGGAGGAGAAAGACTGGAAGACGGCTTACTCCTACTTCTACGAGGCCTTCGAAGGCTACGACTCCATCGACAGCCCTCGAGCCATCACAGCCCTCAAATACATGCTGCTCTGCAAAATCATGCTCAACGCGTAAGTGGTCCACAGATAACCTGAGAATGTGCCTGATGAAATGACTTCAGGTTTCAGCAGCCGATGAATTTAGTGGAGAAAAGTGTCTTCTGAGAAACCCAGTCACCTTGTTAAACAATCTACCAGAAACATAAAGAACCCAGGAATCATGGGGATGTTTTGTTTCTCTGTTTCAGGCCAGAGGATGTCCAGGCTCTCATCAGCGGCAAGCTAGCTCTCCGGTACGCTGGCAGACAGGTATCAGCCTTCATTACTATTCAATTTTGCCCCATTTCTAATTTAAATTGAATTGAGTTTTTGCTAAACCCACTCCCCCAAAGACTGAGTGTCCAATCAGATTAATTTAGTTGCTATAACTAGACAGTAGGAGTCAGTCCAAGTTTTTAAAACCTCAAATCACACGGCAACGTGTTGATCTGTTTTGACATTAGCATCATTAGCTAACCATGAGCAGTTTGATCATGGTTACATCTGAGTTTGGGGTTAATAATTCAATTCAATTTAAGTAAAATTTTGTTAATTTCTTTTGTATTTGTTACCATGTTCATAAGTCTATAACTATTCATACTGTTCTCTTCACAGACAGACTCACTGAAATGTGTGGCACAAGCCAGCAAGAACCGGTCGCTCGCAGACTTTGAAAAGGTTTGTGTCCGCAGTTTGACGCTGTTGACAATAATGAAACTGCTGAGCCCGCGTGCTGTGATTAAAATCTCCCGTTCCCATCATCCCATCCTCTCTCTCGGCCCCCTCCCCTCCCAAGGCGCTTACAGAGTACAAACCAGAGCTGAGGGATGACCCCATCATCAGCACCCACCTGACCAAGCTGTACGACAACCTGCTGGAGCAGAACCTCATCAGGGTCATCGAGCCTTTCTCCAGGGTCCAGGTAAACCTGCCGCAGTCGTTCAGAGAAAACGAACCAGAGTGAACTCAGTCCCTTTGTGTCTTAAACCACTCTGCCTGCTTGTCTTCTGTCTAACAGATAGCACACATCTCCTCCCTCATCAAACTATCCAAGGTAAGTTTGTTCAGTGTTTCTTTTTTTAAACTTTAAATCCTTTTTTCATTTCTGCACATTTCAAGTTGCCCGTTTCAATCTGGCTTCAATCTGTTTGTGTCTGTCTGGCAGGGAGACGTGGAGAGGAAATTATCACAGATGATTCTGGATAAGAAATTTCACGGTATGCATGTTTTATCATCTTAAAGTGTCCGTTTCGGTTTGTTAGAAAGATGTTGTGACATTTCATAATGTTTCAGTTGTGTTTTTCCACTCAGAAATAAACTGAATTCAATTAATAGACGTCTAGCGTTTTTCTCTCTCCCTCTTTCTCTCTCAACCCTACAGGTATTTTGGACCAAGGTGAAGGCGTGCTGATCGTCTTTGATGAGCCGGTGGTGGACAAGACGTACGAAGCAGCCCTGGAGACCATTCAGAACATGAGCAAAGTGGTGGACTCGCTCTACAACAAAGCCAAGAAGTTAACATAAGGTCAGTGTCAATAGAGCTGTGTCTTTGTCAAATTGTAGCAAAATGTAAATAACTTCTGAAGCTGAGATAACGTCTGTTGTACTTCAACTGGCTGCTGACCAGTTCTATTGACCAGTTCCACTGTTTTTTTGTTTTTTTTTAAGATACAAGCATTTCAGCAGTATGTACAGGAAGCTGCTCGTGTTTTATAGATTACTGATCAGCAACATTGACAACCAAATATTGATTCTACATCTTTTTTCTCTGGATCTTATATACACATATGTGCGTATATTTCACACTAACAGTGCAAAGTTTTAGAAGCTCATCTCTATTTTTTCGAGTTGCTGCTGAAAATTTTAAAGTTTAATGTCTTCATTTGCTTTTAAGTTAAAGGATTGTTTGCGTTTACTTTCAAGGCTTTATTGCTACAGGAAAACGGTAAGTTACCAATCTCGTAATTTCTGAAAAACTCCCATTACACAATGATTCACTCACCAAAGCTGTTGTGGACTCAGTTAGAGAACCACTGATCGATGAAGACAATTGTCGTTTATAGCCACAATGTTGCCATAAACACTTAGAGTAGGCCACCAACAGATTAACCATTTATTCCTATTAAAGTAACTCGACTATCACTGACAGCTTTATTAAAGTATCATATGATAAATGGGACTGGTTTTAGAATATCAACGGTATCTAAATCCACCAGCAGCATCTATAAATGTAAAGAATATGCAGTTACCAAAATGGTGATAATCTTCTTGTCTAACTTTAAAAGGATCTGTTGCTATTAAAATGTGCTTTTGGGTAGTTAGTGCAGACAATAAAAACAATTTAAAATAACATCGGGCCTTTGAAACATCTGTTAAAATTCTGTCAAATCTAACTGTTGGTCGTTTGTCTCTCCCCCCTCAGAGAGAGTGAAACCATCTGTCCTCCGGTCCGGAGTGACGTGGGCCAGTCAGACCTCCGTCGATCACTCACTTCAACCCAGGAGGGACGAGGGGAGGAGGACGAGGAGATTATACAAACACTCAACAATCCAGCAAGCAAACAAACAAACCAGCTGACCGACCGACGGCAAAACCCAACGGAACAAGAAACTGACAGGGTGGACTGGCAGCTCCTCCTGGTCCTCCCTCAGCCCTCCTACTCTCCCACCCTCCTCTCACTGTCTCTTCCTTTCAATCTGACTGAGGTTGATCTGACACAAAGTGCTCCTCCCTATGGACAAATCCAGGCACTGCGCCCCTCTACTCTTCTCTTCTCCCACCAACTGGTTTCTACTTCATGTAAAAACTGGACAAGCATTCCTTTCCCCTCCTTTTTTTTTTTTTTTTTTCTCTCCCCACTCTTGTTTCTCTCTGCACTGGCCATCAGGGAATCTTGTAAAATAACAATAAAAGAATACATATACAGTACTTATACATACATATATTGTAAAAAAAAAAAAAAAAAAAAAAAAAAAGAAAACATACAAAAAAATGCTTGGTCTGTTCTCAGAGTGTAACCTGGGGCAGTGTTGGGTTGGTTGGTCTTTCCCTCACCGGATTCTACCTGTTCTGTTCAGTCGACCAACCGACCCTGTGAAGTGAATGTTTGAATTTCTTGACCTCGGTTAATCTGAAGGATGGTTTTGAAAAATACAGGCCATCAGAACAACAACCCCTCCTTACATCCTTTAACCCCCCCCACCCCACTTACCCAATTCTCCGTGAGTGGTCTCACTCAGTCACAAGGCATTCTGGGATTTGTGGACCATACAGGGAATTTGCTCTTCTGTCCACTTCGGGACCATGCCACAACAAGGAGGAGGACGTTCATCAACACCCCTGCAGAAGGGGGGAGCGTCTCCCCTACCCCTCGCCCATCCTCCCACTTCCTGTTTGTATATACCAATTGCCAAGCATCATCCAAGGCCTGATTATATTCACACTGTTCCCCCTTTTTTTATAACGCATAAGAACAGAATAAACCTCGCTGCTGAGAGCTTGGTCAGTCACACGAAGTGCTTTTGATGCTTTCGAGTCGTGACTGGAGAGAGAACTCTTTGTTCTGAGATGTGAAGAGGGCGCTGAAGAAAAATCAAGCTGTACATTTCTGGGAACTTTAATTTTGCAAGGACTCGAGGGTTTACCATATATGACATAGAGAAAGACAAATGCTAATAAAAAAAATTTAAACCTGCAACCTTTTTCCTCATGTCGTCAACGAGCTCCGTCTTTATTCACACGTGACATTAACATACTTGGGTTGACGTCTCATCAGCGCTTCTCAAATGATCAGATCTCACTTCCCTGCTCTGTGTAAATAACCAATGTGTTGTGGTTTAGATTAGGTGAGATGTTGCAATCTACTTCCTGTTTGTCTGCTGAAAAAGGAAGAAAACCCTTAAAAACCAAATAGCCCACCATGTTGGACACACATTAAAAAAATCTGGGCTTCAACAATATTTCCAACAAACAGAACTAACTGGACGATCAAAGAATTCGTACTTCCACTTATCAGTTGAATAAATGGTTCCTCTGTGCATTTAACGTAAACACTGCTAGGACAATGAGTATATACACAGATCAGTTCACACGTGAACTGATCTGGATACAGCTTTAGGTAGATCGACGCCCCTACTGACTCAACAAAGACATGTTAGGTTAAAATCATGTGTGAACACGACCCGAGCACCAGTCGTTGGACTGGTTGTCAGACCAACAACCAAAATGTGAGGAAGTGTGTAGAAAGATCACAGAGTAACTCAACTCATTTGATTAATAAAACAAAGTAAAAACCTACACGTGACGTGTTAGAACACTTTAACATTGATTCATTGTGATCAAGAGTCCATGAAAACATCTGACGGAAGTTTCAACACCGCCATCTAGTGGTCAGACGTATTACTTCATTGAATCCCAAATCCTTAAATCTTTTCACTGAGGTTTTGGAGTTTCACCTCCTCTTTTGCGTGTATTAAAACACATTTTTTATTTCACGTGTTGGAATTTCTCGTCTACATTAGATTTATTTTCAGCCTGAGTAGCCACGTTGTACTTTATTAAAGTTTATCAATCTCCACGTACATGTCCCCACAGTTTACTTCTTCTAACCTAAACTTTATTGCCGTGGCTTTTTACTG